>JARJDZ010004603.1:0-20431 GCA_030264555.1 Aleochara sp. GC000083 | reverse complement strand
AACTTCTATCTTTAATAGTTTCGGAGATTTTTGAGTTTGAGTAAAATCAATATCGATTTTCTCAAGTTCTCATAGCATGCAAATTTTACATTAGGTTTTCTTCATTATCTCCGGAACTATTAACGTTATCGAAATAATTAAGAAAGCATTTTGTAGTTTAATAAGTTATCTATCATCTTTAAGGACAATTTATTAAGTCAAGTAATTTCCTAGATATTTTCACACAAATTTCAGAATGGATTTTTAGGTTGGCACAGTTGTTTCTTTATTACAAAATTGGCTTAATAATAAATAATGTATCTAAGAGTTACTAAATAATAATAATAACAATAATATTTTCTGTGAAAAAGTAGACTTTATCCATAAATTCAAAAAATTAGCGGGTTTCTCTCCCATGCTGCATTGAAGTCTCCGAGTTAATTTCTTAATTTTCTCCGGAACTAATAAAGCTATCAAAATGAATAAAAAAGCGTTTGATAGTGCTGTTAATTATCTATCACCTGTGAGAAAATGAGATTTGTATCTCTAATATTTTCCGAGATATTTGAATTTTAATAAAATCAAATTTGACTTCTCCAAGTCATCAGGTTTTCTTAATTTTCTCCGAAACTATAAACGCTATCAAAAAAACTAGAAAAGCAACTTATAGTGTATTAAATTATCTACCCTGATAATTAAAACCAAACTTTAATCATTAATAGTTTTGGAGATTTTTGAGTTTAAATAAAATCAATATCGATTTACTTAAGTTCTCATAGCAAGCAAATTTTACATTAGGTTTTCTTCATTTTCTCTGGAACTATTAATGCTATCGAAATAATTAATAAAGCATTTTGGAGATTAAAGTGTTATCTATCACCACCTTTAAAGAGAATTTGTTAGTTGAAGTATTTTCGGAGATATTTTCAAACAAATTTTGAAATGGATTTTTTAAGTTGTCACAGGAAACATGATTTTGATTAGATTTTTCTCTGGGTCTATTATCGTTATCAAAATGAATAAAAAAGCAGATAACAGATCAATAAATTATCCATATAGATTACTAAAATTAGATTCAAATCTCTAATATTTTTTGAGATACTGTAACTTAAAGAAAGTAATATCGATTTTTTAACATTCAACATTTTCTTGTCTGAAGTTTTCTCAACTTTCTCAAGAAGTTTTAATATCAAAATATTTAAAAAAGCAATTTATAGTAACTTCATAATTAGTTGATAACTTCAGGCATTATTATTAAAAATACAAAATGATGTAATTAATGCAACAAGATATTTTCAATGACAAAATAGGAAAACGCCTCGAAACTTTTGATCGCATCAATTTGTAAAAAACGAAATAATTAATTCATTAACAATGATTAAAACATATATTTCGATTGAAGAAGGACTTTTATGGCGGAGTTAAACGACGTCCGAAAAGGAATATCCCGCGGGCTGAAGACTAATTAAAACTGATGTCTTATTAACAATGCGCGTTTTTTATTACCGACACACGCTAATAACAGTTATTAGTCTAATGAATGATCATTTTTGTCCTCTCTTCGGCACGTTGCCAACGAACCCAGCCATCGATCGACCGATTCGAATTTTTACCAGCGGAAATACCGCCATTCACAATGTCTTGCAGCCCATTGGTAGACACACACATACATGACATACGTTTCGAAATTTATGATAATTACGAATAAAAAACACACGAGTTGCCACCTTTCTTGTTATAAATATGCGTCGTACAGATGAGAAAACAACAACTCGACTCGAAAGACACGAGAGAAAAACGAGCGAGAAGTGCGGAGATAAATGTTCCAGAAGACATAACAACAAACAAAGAACAAATAAGCGCACGCGGAGACGCATCGACCTCTTCTTCGTCGGGCATTTGTAAGTTATTCGAACGGCGGAACCGGCGGGTGTCCGCACCGTGGAGCTGCGAACCATTGGGGGTCCCACCAAGAAATGCCACATCGCCAACGAACACCAAGTGGCATAAACAAACACACCAGCGCTCATTTCATCCATATTTAAGAGAGACACCTCTATCCACGCGTAGGATACCATCGGGTACCACAGCAAGAGCCGAAAATGGTGGCAACAATCCACGGAGTTCTTCGACCATGCTAACAATCGTTTTCCATCAAAATATTGGGAGTTTTTCGACGACCACACACACAGCCCGATATTTCGGACGCACCAGATGGATGTTTGTTGAACAAATTCGTGCGTCAAGAACAACACCAATTGGTTGATGGCTGCTGAGCATCCAGTCACGATCCTCCGCAGATGAATGATGGCTTTTCTGCGCTAGAAAAACTGAAATGGTGATTTTTTGTTGCAAAATCACCTAATTCTGGGTAATTAATCAACATTAAGTCAATCTAATTTCTGTAATTGTGAGAAGTGTGTTGTTAATGACTTCATTTCTTTCACAGATGTGATTTCTTAATTTGTTGTGTCTTAGAAATCTGGCAGATAATTGCTGGTTTGTTTTTGGGTTGATGGTTTAATGGGGACACTCTGTATGGATGTTTGAAGAAATTTATGAAGAAACTCGGAGATGATTGATGGGAGGATTCCGATTGAGACTTAAGACGATGGTAAAAGTTTGAGTCGATTGATGACGTTCAAGAGTCAGAGAGTCCTTAATGGATTGACACCCATCCAAGTATCATTCAGGAAATTAATGATTTGGTGTTCATATTTTGATAACATTTGTCAATAATCATAGTTTGACTAATTTTCTCGTTTGGATTTCAAGAGCAAATCATAAATTTTTAAAATGTGAGTTAAATTTTAACTTTAATTTGTAATTTTATACTCCTAAGTTCATATTTTTTATGAAAGTAATTTTATATGTGGAAAAAGACTATTTAATTGTTTATAAAATTTGTATTCGTAAAATTATTTAATTCAGGGAAAAGTTTATGAAATGTGAAAGTAATTTTAAGAATATGAACTCTAAACTTTGGAAATAAAATATTGAAAGTTTATGGATCAAAAACTCTTATTTCCACTAGTGCAATAATTTTATGTTATACATCATTTGAAAGGTAATTTAATTATCTCTGACAAGGTAGTTAAATAAATTAAAAATTTTCAGTAACTTTTAAATGATTGCAAAAAGAATAATGTTACATTCTTATTGCTGAAATATATGTTTAACTTTCAAGTTTATTTTAGCAAAATATTAGTTTTTGAGAAAGTTATAAAATTATGGTAAATATCAATTAAAATAGAATTTAGTTCTTTAACTGAAAAGATAATAATATATGGATCTGCTTTAAAAGATTTAGAATAAGTTAGAAAAGAATTTGTAAAGACATAAAGTTGATTTAAGATAAATAAAATTTAACTTTCTCAATAAAGATCAAAAAACTTTAGTTTAAAGAAAATTGGAAAAAATTTATTGGGATTCATTTCAAAGAGAATTTAATTTTTTATTTGAAAATGTAATCTTAAATGTAATTGATTCAGTGGTTTTTGAACTAGATAAAAAACAATAAGTTAAATTATAAAATTTCAACAAGATACAAAGAGGCAACTTTCTGAGTCCACCCAAAAAATCTTACATTTTCAGAAAGTCTATGAAATTTTCTTGAAGACCATTGGAAAAACAACTTAATTTTCTATTAATAGAAATAAAAATTATTTCCATAACTTTTGTGGTTTTTGACCAAGGAATAAAATAATATTACAAATCATGTAATTTGAGCGACATAAACAAAATGTAACTTTCTGATTTATGTACAAATAATTCTTATTTTAAGAAGGACTATAAAATTTTCTGATGTATCACTGTAAAGAAAATTTAATTCTCTTTAAAAAGTAATAAAACCTAGTGAAATTAGTTCAGAACTTTTTGGGCCAGGCAAAAAAACATTCTAAATTTCATGCTTCAATTTTGAGCATACCATAAATTTTCAACATTCTGTTTCAAAATTTACTTTTTTCTAATTGGTAATTTAAAAGACCAAGAATTTCTGAATAAAATTATCATTCAGCAACTAAATCATCAAATTTCTACAATTTGTAGCATTTATCTAACTTTGACTACTTCTTCAGCCAGTCTTCTAGTTTCTACCCAGACTTCAGGAGTTTGTCCACTCTGAGAGGAATCAATGCAGTGGAAACTTTGCGCATATAATTTTATAACCAAGCCACCGTTCGTTCGTTTGTTGGTTCGTTCGGTCTGTTGTACTTCATTCTTCGTTCAACGAGCTCGTGTGTTGGAAAAGTAATAAATTAGTTATTTGAGCGCGCACAGGACGTTTGGTACACGAAGAAGCTGAGGCTGCGAATTGGGGGGTACTCTTGTGTTCCACCGCCTCCACCACGAGAATTATGTAAACAAAGGCATTAAAGCCATCAAACAGGATGTTCTGTATTACATTTTATACGCTCGCGAGTGTAATCGGCGTTTCCTTCCTCGTTTGGAGACCTCGTTTGATGTTTGATGTCGAGAATGCTTCCATCCATAAACAGAAAAATCTATGAGGAAATGAAGAAACCGATTCCTCAACAAACGTCCCACTCTTTCATTGATGTTTTTTGATGGTTTTCTCATGAAGAGTCAAAAATTTGCGATGACAAATTTTCACAGTCTGTTAATTTCTTCAGGAGGTCGGTTTGTGTGTTGAAAATGAGAGAAAAATATACGAAATTTAATGTTGAATCGATTTCGTTAAATAAACTTGGAGAAAACTTGTGAAATCTTCGAGAAAGTGAGAAAATTTAAAAATTATTAGTTGGTGCAGATTGAAGTTCATAGAGAGCAGCACCTTACGGAGTAATAAAAATTTGAAAATTTAAATTTCAAATATATTTCATGGTCGATTTAGTTGTAGGAAAAAATTTATTTGAAAATTTTTGGTATGTAATTGAAATTTATTAAAAATTATTTGTTTTGAGTTTTCAGAGAGGAAACTAAAAAATAAGGTAAAATCAAATGTTTAAATAATTGTTGAAAATTGAAATTTTTAAGGGGTATCACTGAGCAGACAAATTACAAATTAAGAAACAAGAAAGACAATTGAATTGACAATTATTTAATGACATGATGGCATTTTAATTGCGGATGTCTACAAACTCATGTTCGTTCATCCGCAACTTCTTCAGATGCGAATCGGAAACGAAGAAATACCAATGGGCACATGCCACACATGTTTTTCACCAGCCGAAGACTTTTTCGACTTCCCAAATTCATTTCCAGTAGCAATCATCGGTAATTCCATCCCAATTATATTTGCAATCCCAAGAAATCTACAATTCCACTTGCAAAACCACATTTTCAATTCGCTTAAAATTTGCAAGCAACGAATGTAATTGAATTATGACTATTTATAAGAGTGAAGATGAGTCGGCTCTCTCAGCACTGAAATCCATTCGGAATCGATCAATAAATAAGCCAATAAACGAAATTGATGATTTCTGTTTATGTTGCGGCATTCTGATTCGCATGCAAATTTTACGACTTTATTTGCTTTTACGAAGACGCTAAAATTAAATATTGTGCATTGCGTTTTATCTTCACAAGATGCGTGTTTGATTATCCTTTCAAACAGGGTTGTAATTACAAGAAAAAAAATCCAAAAAATCTCTTAAGATAATTTTTTGATTTAGAAGTTTTTAATGGATTGGAATATAAAAAGAAGTTTTTGGATGGTTGTAAATTGGGTCCTGTTTAAACGAGTATTTAATGAACACGATAATAAAGTAACAAAATGTCTATTTCAGTGCGCATGTGCAAGAAATGTGCATCTGGCATGGCGCTTATCTGCCAAGAAGGAAGTCTGTCAGAAACACTCATAAGCCCATCTCAAACCAATGCACAAAAAGATATTTTTTCCCTTCTTCTTGCATCTTCGCATGATGATGACGCTCGGCGTTTGATGGTGAGCGCACGGCGCGTTTGATCTGCCGAAAAGCGAATAAATTTTATGATTATTTGTCAACAGAGACGCTGGCACGTGCACAAAAAGCCGCAGTTATCAACATCGCCTCGAAGACGATTTCCAACGAACGAGTTCGCATCGCTTTCTTCTTTTCGTGCCGTAAACAATCGTCTAATGTGGTTCTCGAAGCTTTGATCCTTCGGGTTTTTATTGGCCGAACACAGGAAGACGAAGCAAGTTGTAAATCATTTGTATTCGCGCGTGTTTTAATTAAAAATTCGTTACTCGCCGAAGAAGTTCCCGCGGGAAGATGGGGGGTGGAGGAGATGGGCATCGGGAGGGGTTACGTAATCCCATGTTGCGTAGATCGCCTACAAATGACGCTTAAATGTATAATGAAATTTAAAAAAGCGGCTTCAAACTTTTTCCCTGCTTGGCGCGCCCGTCAGAGAAGATGCGGGCCTGCTGATGGCCTTTCTTCCTACGGGATGTGGCGGGATGGCGGGAAGGGTGCAGGCGGAGGAGGAGGGAGAAATGAGGAAAAAATTTTCGAGAGATATTCAAGATGATTACTAACTTGGCTGGCTTATGTTAAAATGATTGCTTTGCAAAGAAATTTTTATGGGACGAACGAACTAATTGGATCGTTCAGGGCGCTCCAAACAATGCATTTTTATTTCTCGTTTTTCTAGGGGCTCAGAGAACCCGAACTTGCAAAACGGGGTACCACAAAATGCAAAATTTTCGCTTTTTTCCTCTCATTTAACTATCTATAACTTTTAAAGAATTGAACCAATTATGCAAAAGTTGAAACCAAATTGTAGGTTTTGAAGAGCACTTTCCAAAAATCCATGGGTTGATGCCCTTTTAGCAATGGGGAGAGCAGAAATCGCGTTCGAAGAAAAAAATTGAAAAAAAAGTTTGTAGCGATAAAAATGTTATGAAATTCTTAAAATCGCTCGAGTTTTCAAAAATTTTCATATCTCCGAAACTACTGGTTCGATTTTGATGATTCAAACGGCATTTGTAGTATTTTGACGAAAAAATAACATTGGTCATGGTCCCAAAACTATCCGGGACCCGGAAATACCCGAACCAGAAAAATGGGGTCCTAAAAATGCAAAATTTTTGCTTTTTTTCGCGTCTTTAAATGCGTATAACTTTTGAACCTGCGGACCGATTAAACTGAACTTGGAACCAAATTATAGATCTCAATGAGTACTTTCCAAAAATGTATGGGTTCATGCCCCTTTGGTCATGGGGAACGCAGAAATCGCGTTCGAAGAAAAAATTTGAAAAAAAAGTTTGTGGCGATAAAAATGATATGAAATTGTTAAAATCGCTCGAGTTTTCAAAAATTTTCATATCTCCGAAACTAATGGACCGATTTTGATGATTCAAACGGCATTAANTGACGAAAAAATAACATTGGTCATGGTCCCAAAACTGTCCGGGACCCGGAAATACCCGAACCAGAAAAATGGGGTCCTAAAAATGCAAAATTTTCGCTTTTTTTCGCGTCTTTAACTGCATATAACTTTTGACCCTGTGGACCGATTAAACTGAACTTGGAACTAAATTATAGATCTGGATGAGTACTTTCCAAAAATATATGGGTTCATGCCCTTTTGGCCACGGGGAGACCAGAAGTCTCGTTCGAAGAAAAAAATTGAAAAAAAAGTTTGTAGCGTAAAAACGAAACGGAATTCTTAAAATCGCTCGAGTTTTAAAAAATTTTCATATCTCCGAAACTAATGGACCGATTTGGATGATTCAAAGGGCATTTATGGTATTTTCACAAAAAATAACATTGGTCATGGTCCCGAATCTCTGCGGGACTCAGAAATACCCAAACTTATAAAATGGGATCCTAAAAATGCAAAATTTTCGCTTTTTTCGTTCTCTTAGGTGCGTATAACTTTTAAACGATTGGACTAACTTAGAAAATATATTATATTCTTTTTGGAAATTCTCATTTAGAACTAAACAACGAAATAAATAATAAATCCCATTAAAAATTAAATAATTAAAATGTCTAAGATCATAACGCAACTTGTCATAATTATCTACCACAATAATTAAGTCAAAAATTTAATTTCCCATTTTTTAACTACCAACACCCACACATTTGAAAATTTCCAAAGTGTATGTAGCCCCAGATATCCAACTATAATAGATTAATTAACGTCTGGCAACGCATCCGAACGTGAATAGCAACTTGTTCGATCCTAATTACGTGTTAATTACAATATTAATCGCATTAATATGTTCATTAAGAGTCGTCGGGTATTGTTGATGTTTTTTCGTACTTGTACTTTATGAGTGAATGAATGGTCGATTCTTTGGGGACTGCAACATGGCTGTCGACGGGATATGCAAACGACGCGTGAATTTCACATTTCTCCTGCATTTTTATGGCGCTTACGATGACAGCTCCAGGCAGACATATGTGTGCCACACACCGACCGCAAATTGCTCAATCTGTAAATGTTTATGAAGTGAAACAAATGCGTGGGTTGTTTCTCAAATATTATACAATTTGGATGAGAAGAGCATTGTCTTCAATTGGGATTCATGGTGGATCTGAAAATTTTTGGACATCCCTTGTATATTTCTTGTATATTCATTTTATAAATTTTTCAATTCTTCATGTAAACTTGGACGATTTTAATGGGCGCTTTAAATGCACTTAAGTCAAATGCTTCGAGTTCCAAGTTCGCTATTTTTGGACGCGGTTTTCTAAAATTGTTCTCGGGCATATGGAATGTAGTAGAAACAAAAATAAGTTGAAAAATATGAGAGAGATGATTCATGGATGGGTTAATGTACTCGGACATTGAAATGAATCGATTAATTACATCATTAACGACTTAAGACACAAGAAAATTCATGTTGTAGGATGATTTATTTGACTGAAAATGTCATTTGTGATTAGGATTCTTCGGATTATTCAAAATTGAAGTTAAAATTCAAGAAATTACTGGAATGTTCTAAAATGTTTTAGAATCAGTTTGAAAATAAATCGTGAGATCTTTAAACAAAAATATATTTCTGGAAATTTGATTAAGAAATTGATTACAAATTGATTAAAAATAATTAAATTTTGTAAAACGAAATTCTGATACCCAGTTGATTTGATAGAAAGGATGGAAATAATTTGTAATTTAACAATTTCCCCACTTCATGCGGAAACGATGGCAACATTATCCGCAATTTGAGCGTTTAGCAGCGGATAGAAGAGGTAATTGAGACGCACAGCGAACATGGCAGCAATTTGTCCTAAAATTACACACAAGGCCCCCTCGATTCCCGGTGAAAATATCGAAAATAAGAGAGGTGTACCGGCTAGAAATTGCCCACTTTTATCCAACGCGTCGCGGAGAAAGCCAAAAAGGTACAAAGGCAACTGCCAAAGAGGCAATTTCATGGACGATTATGATGGGTACGGGGAAGAAGACATGGGGACCGATTATCAACACTTCCGTTCGGTGTGCATCCCATACGATACAGCTCGTGAAGGGCGACCCAACGCGCATGAATGGAAAATAATAAAATAATACACCTTTCGGCCGTTTTGGGCCACAGGTGAGACCCGTATCTCTTGGGAGAGGGTTGCCATCGACGTCGAAAATTAATATTTGGTCAGCGAGCAAAGGGGCGGTCGTAATTGTTGGTTGTACGCGTTGAGGACACGCTAGACAGGAAGAGGGATGGTTCTTCGATTAGAAGAGATCACAATCCATGAAGATCCTTTGAAGAAACTAGTTTCAAGGATCGAAATTTAAAAAAAATCATCAAACTTCTGATGGTTACCATAGAAACTCTAATATAATAAAGTTGAGTAAGTTGCGCATGCGCACTTAAGATATTGTAGATGTCGCTGGAGTAAAGACCATTTAATTTGTTTTTTCATCTAAGACTTTCGTCATTTCGACTAATGCAAGAAATAGTTACGTGTTGCGAAACGAAGAAATCTCTTCGGATGATGATGATGGTGATGGTGATGAACATGCGTAGGTTACGCTATAGCGAGCGAAGAAAAACCGTGAGCCGGATGGGTAACGTTGTGTCCTGGGCCGTCGCGGACACACCCCGTCATTACCGCCGATGATTTACTGACCTATAATTATTGGTATTATAATAAATGTTTATTGGAAGCCGTTTCCATGCGGCCAGAAAACAACCGGCAGTCTTCAGCGGCTGCCGATGCTGCCCCATGCCCCCCATTCGCATTCATAACTATATTTTCAATATCTCGAACCGGATGGACGATCGATTTCGAATGCTGTCGGTCGAGCCGGCCGAGAAAACCGAAGGAAGGGAAATTATCGATCGATTTAAATACGGATCCAAAGAAGTAGTTAAACTCCTCTTTCAAATGGTTCTGATTTTTTTCTGGGAATTTTGTTGTTCATCATTTGTTGTTTTGGTCATATTGAAATGACTTAAAGAAAAGTATCGATCTATAAGTTTCATCAAACTTTTTTTCTGGAAGAGTTGTATGTATTTGTGAATAGTCATTCATGTATTCATTCCGCCCTTTTTCTGGATATTCTTTTTTTCTTCTGTGACATATTTGTCGCATGTTGAGAGGGCGGGCGGCATATTAGCGCGCAAAAAAGCAAATAGCGGCAAATTAAAGGCAAGAGTTGCCGTTTATAATGTCATTTAATGGCGGCATGCCGGGACACCGGGATCGAGTGGGGGACGTCCTGGTGCGCGCGACGGGTGCTCCTTTCTGTGTCCACATGTTACCATATAAAACGCGACCAGCTCACGCACATGTTAACATCCATGCATGAGTGGCTTTCGTGCCCGCACAATCATTTTTCATAGATCCCATAACATAATCATAAACATGCGCCAAATGCTTCATCTATTTTTGAACTGGGAAATTTCACGACGTTTAGAATCCTCCAAATGTGTCAGAATTGTATACTTATTGAGTGATTAACACTTTCGTTTCAACCGCACCTGATGAAACTGATCATTTGTAGTCACCTTTATCTAGAACTGAAAGATCAATTGAAATGAGATTGATTATATGAAAAATTGATTTTTGAGAAAAACTTCGCGTTTACAGCCACCTTTATCAAATCATACAAATCAGTTGAGGAAAATCAATAAAATTGTGTCGGTATAATTTATGAAATCTCAAACTGTTCTAAACTGAGAAAAACTGTGCATATACAGTCTTTTTCCACAATAACTTTATAAACTAACTATAAATTAAACAAGTCAATTGAGAAGGATCAACAAAATGTTATTATCTAAATTTGACGAAAACCATTTTTTAATAATCCAAACTGTACAAAACTGAGATAAACTGTGCATATACAGTCACCTTTACAACATCACATAAATAACTGTAAATTAAGTGCAAATCACTTCCGTTTGACGCCTCCAGCAAATTCCTCGGGAAACTCCACATACACACATCATTAAACTCTCGGGAAAATTCTTGCAAAGCTTCTTCAAAAAAAAATCTCATTTCATTTTGATGCGCTATGCAAAGAATGTCAACTAGTTAGTTAGCACTTGATTGAATCGTATCGGAAACGCGGAAAAGAAGTGCGGACACCACGTGTGCCAGTGGCGGCACATTTCCAAGCGTGTCATACGATATGTTTACATGTTTGCGTTATGTTGTGTGTTAAGTCGGTGACAAATAGGCCGATCGTTTGTCACTCGTGGTTAATTAGTTGTCGGCGCGCCGATGCGTGTCCCTCTACATATACACCGCCGACGCATACGCCACATTCTTCTTCCCTGCTTTCGCCATCCGCCATGGCCATCGATTCACCACATCGGCATCGGCATCGCATCGTATCGTGTTGAAAAGTTGTGATGACACTGGAAGAGCCCAACGTGACTTGCAGCAAGCATCGAGCTGTGTTGTGACATATTAATTAAAATAAGTGTCGTGGGGATAGAAACGGCAAACGACAAATTGTGGGTTAGTTAAAAAAGGTTTCCTGTTTGGTTTGGTTTTTTTTTTGGGTGATAGACCTGAAAATTGAAAGTTGTCTTTGAATGGAATTGTCTTTTGTCAAACCAAAATCAGAACTTTCAGAGACCGGCATTTCAATCTTTCAAATTTAACCAGTAGTTCTGAAAATATGAATTTTCTTGAAAAGTTTCTAAGAAGGATTTTTGTTTATGGTAAAATTTATTTCCCTTTTGGGATCATGTTAATTTTCTATATTTTGATCTCAATGTCCAAAAATGATTTTTTCAAGAAGACAATCAAAGAAGACATTCCTTAAATATTTTTGAATACATACATATATTTACAAAAATAATTAATTTTACTATATTTTTTGATAACAAACAATTGATAACAAACAGAAGTCCTAAAACTTTAAAGGATACTATACACTTCTGGGATTCCCCTATTTGCCACCTCATTGAGAACCCTGACAACTATTGTCCTTCACTCATTGTCAACATTGTTTGTCCTTGAACAACGCAAATAAATTCACTGAGCATTATTTCTTAGGGCATCTTCGTATTGAAAATTCGCATGTGCGCTTATCACCCACCCAAACGTATCTTTGTTTCGGCTTCCATCCCCTCGAAAAGAAATCCTTATCTTCACCATTGCAACCATGGGACACCCTTGGTCCCACCACTTCCACCTCTTTGTATATATTTATGGCTTGATAGCCGTCGATACGTATTCCGAATCGAATTATAAACCAGTCCAGGACTCCAACCTCTCTTCCTACCCTCTCGAAACCCATTGAAGCCGATGCATATTCCCAAAGGTGATCGTCACCAGACTCAGAATCCTGGCCATCATCCCTCCCCACATACGGATACAAAACAAGGATAAGGGTTTTTTGTTGTGGATCGTAAGACACCCTGTATAGACGAGTGAGAGGGTCTGGTGGTTGGAATGGGATGGAATGGGATGGAACAATGGGTTGTAGAAGAGATGCGAACAAGTGAAGCGTCAAGGGATCCCATTCTAGGGCTTCCTGGCGCTCGGTCGGTTGGTCGTGGCCCGTTTCTTTCCTGGGCGGGTATGGTACAATGGTCCTCTCGTGTATGGCTTTGGTCCTTGCTGGAGGTGCATGAATGCTTCCCCTTCGAGTCGTTGAGGACTTATCTCCTGCATACGTTCGCCAGACGTGTCGCATTGGGCGCCCGAATGACCCCCCTTCAGCGACCCGTTTGCTCCATCGTTGATCCAGCCAGCGATCTGAGCTCTCCCATGGGAATATTGCCTATTCCCTAGACTTGACTCAATTCATATACAGTGGTACCTCGAAAATTCAAATTTGGATCAGTCCCAAATGTCGTCATTCATAATTGCTGAATTAATTTTCTTGTAGCTCCAATCTTCATTGAATAGTAAAATGGTAAATTCTGAAAATTTTTCAATCATGTCCAAATTGTCGCATCTAAGAAAATTGTCACCATAGAACAGTCTTTTGGAAACTGATGACAATATTTGATTCACATGGTCCCACTGTATAGTGGTTTTCTTGTTGGACTTGGTGGAAGTTCTAGAATATCCCTGAAGACGCGTCTTCGGGGAATTCCAATGTCATCTCGTCGGGAGCACAACACAGCAGATGAGCTCGAACATACGGCCCGGGAAGAAGGCACAATAAAAATGGGAAATAACTCCCAATGCAATTAATCACACCCCTTATTGCCGCTCCAAATCTGCAATTACATTGTGTTCGACATCGCTGGATGGATGTCACCATGTGTGCATCCAATTCTCGGCTGGAGATGGTGTGGTTTTCCGAGGCGCGTGTTGTATGTGACCAACATTACGGTCACAAACTTAATCAGCGCGGAAATCTGTTCCTAATCTAATTCTTGACGCAGATAGCATGTCATTACGCTGAGGACCTTCGACATTTCCGGTTAATTCTTAGTCATATCATGGGTCTAATTTTATTTTCTGTGAAGGTTCTATCCAATTTCCTCATGATTTTAGGGACATTTTCCAAAGTTTGGAAAAGTTGCTTCATGACCATGTTTTTCCAGAAATCTTTGAGCTCACAGTTTTCTGATTTTTAATATTTTTTCACCTTAGAAAAAAATTAAGTTTCCAATGTTATTTCTCAAAAATTATTGTTAATACCTATCTTCTCAGAAAATCTCTTAATTTTCTGTAATTTTAAAATTTTCTATTCCAATTCATTGAATAAAATCAGACCTTTCTGAAATCTGATTTCTGGAATAATCCTCGTACTTGCTCGATTATTGTTCTTCCTCCATGGACTCTTGTTGTGCCCTCCTGGGGTGCTAATGGCGCCCCCTGAGCACACACACGAACACCGCCTTTCGTGCACCGCGTGCATCTTTTGCACCTCACCAAAACACCCATCTCATCCATGCTACAAATTCTTCAGTAATTTCTACATGTTGCCCCCACATGAAGACCTACAAATACCATGTGTATGAAACTCTTGAGACAGAAATGATGGGATTTCAGTATACATTATACATCAGAGCAATAAACAAAAGATGAAAAAAAAAAGTTGGTAGGAGCCCATGGTTGTACATGGAGCGGCGGCGCACGATGGGGCGCCTCTCGATCCAGACGGGGCCCCATCATGGTACTCGCGCTTTCGCCACGGGGTACGAACACACAACTTTACACCTCAACACGACCCGCGGCCCCGTTGTCTTCGTTTCTGTGTTTGGAAGCATTGCTGCCGAAATGACGTGCATGGCAACAATAGCTTGATTTGCAATGGAAGGAGGAGACAATGGTTTACAATGGTATATACATGGATTAGTGTGATAATGATGATTAGAATATGAAAAAATGGGTTTTGTTGATGATATCTCAAGAGGAGTGGGTGTTTTTGGATTTGGAGTGGGGATAGAGATGGAAAATTGATCATGTTTCAAGTGGGAAAAATTATATTTGGTTTATTCGAAATAGTTCATATCGTTTACTGATTGAAAGTATATTTTTAATTTTTCGAAAATATCTGAAAAATATTTAAATTGATTGGAGGGTTTCAAAATTACAAAGGAAATTGTAAAATTTGACAATTTCAAGTTACACATTACAAAAAAATTGTAAATAATGATTTGAACTTATTTGACAATAATTTACTCATCCCAGAAGATAATTAAAAAAAATATAATAACAAGTTTAAGAAAATCTAATCAACTATAAATAAATTGAACTAGATGAACTAGTTAGATTTAAACAATCAATATTTTGAAAATATGCTAAAATCCAAAAATATAATATTTTTTTTGTTTGCCCTGGAACTAAGTCAAAAACAATTGATGATTACTTAATGTAAATTTAAGAAAATTAAAACAGAAATCTTATTATATGTAGAGATATAAGAGATAGAAATATAATATCTACATGGAACCATCATACAAACATCAACCAAAAATTTGTTGATGATCATCTATATGAAATCCATCTCTTCTCAAAGAGATTAATGTTTGGTACTCGAAACAGCATGTGATCCACGCCATCAACTATTAGATCTTTCTCGCCATCAAACAAACCATTCAACTACATCATAAACAATAAAAAATATTTTTCAACTCCCAATTTTTGTATCTAATAAATCGTTATAATTTTTCAAAATTATGGTTGCAATTTTATATATAGATAATTTCTAAACATAAAAAAATGGATATCGATATTAAAACAGTCCAAATTTTGTCCAAAAGAAGTCAATCTCAAGAAAGACAATAAAGATTACAAAAAGAACTTTCAAAACTAATACAAAAAAATCATCTTTTTGGATGTTACATGCGGAAGACACAGAAGATTTTGTAATCATGCACAGTAGATCTCCATTAATCTATCGATAATTACAAATTACCAATTAATCCAACATTCACTTCTTGTATTTAAAAATTTCCAACTATTTGGCAAAAAAATCCGTGTAGTTTAGTTATAGTTCTAGCATTGTCTAAAAAGTCTGGTACCAATTGACTATACATATACTCTTAGAAAATTCTAATACATTTACAAGACAAGAGGTTGAAGGTTGTCGGACCCAGAAGAAAAATGATGCAGCCGAACGAAATACATGTAGCAACACGGCTTTTGTCGGCTGCATGCAGGTATATTGCACCCCCACAGAGATGTTGATAGATTGATTTGTTTTTTTATTTTATTCCCTTTGCGCCTTCTTCAAAAACTCACCACAACGAAAACCCCAAAATTTCCTACCTTTCAGGCCGTAAAATACTTCAAAAGTTCATCAAATCACCGTTTCTATATTTCGAACACCCTGTATATGAGATGGGATATTAATGAGGCACGAATTAGTTGTATTTCGGTTGTATATCTCTTGTAGTATTTCATGTAAAATCCGTTATTTAAGCTACCTGTCACAATGTCGAATTTTTCACGCACAATCCGAAATTCATCATTTTTTGGAAATGATACAGAGATTCAAAAAAAAATCAGATACGGTATAAGGGTTGCACTGGATTTGAAATTTTAAGCATCAGGTGTCCCTCCCTTTTATAATTTTCCTTTTTTTTGGGGGTTTTCGAGGGTTTGATCTATTTATCAAAGAAAGTTTGCGAAAGAATTTTAATTTCTCTTTCAGGCGTGACTAATGACTCTTTCTTTATGTCTCTTTGAGTTTCACATCTTCAATGCGAAATGATTGAATGATTTTCGGGATGCGATTGTTCGCCAAATCGTGATTTACAATACTGGCGCACACACGCGTTTATATCATTTTGATTGCGCATTGTTTTAACTTTATCGATCGTTACGTGATTTAATCGATTTTTCCATGTACGACACATTGTTCCAATCGATCATTCAATTTTCTCCGTATGCATTTTTAAATTCTCTTCTCTCTATCACACACACTCACTGTTTCGTAGTAGGTTTGTGTTTGGTTTGCGGGGGTGGAAACGGGTTTGTGGGGGAAATTCACGTCTTGGGTGTGTGTATGGAGAAAATCAATTTTCCCAGCGAGTTTTCTCCGCCAATCGCGATCGGCGCCGTCGGCGGTGGTGGCGGCGTCGTGGCGGGCTGGATGGAAAAAAAAATTCCACCGTTCGTGTGATGGGTTTCCTTTTTTTTTCCGTGCGCTTTGTGCGTAGGAAATAGTGAGGCGCCTGACGACGCGTCATCCAATCGCTGATAACTCTTGCTGACTTATTATTATTTGCACGCGCACTCGAATATCTACGCGGGCGTTGCGTATTCCAATCAAGAGTGTTGCTCGTGATTGACGTTGCGAATACTCTGGAAATAATCGAAAGTGTAAAAATAAACAGCCGGCTGTGTTGGTTGGTTGAGAATTGATGGAAAATCGAAAAGTTGAAGGGAAAAGCAATTTTCAAGTCATCAATAATGAGGTGAAGTTACAGGTTGATTACGCAGTCTTCAACTTCTTCTATAGTTTTCAAAATTTTCAAGGTTTTCAAGTTTTGAGTTTCGTAAATTTTCAAAGTTCTAAATTCAATAATTTTCAATATACATATTTCTCTCGTGGATTTCAAACTTGTGAAAATTTAAAATTTAGAATTTCAAAAATTTTTAAGTTTCTACAGAATAAATAGTTTAGAAATTTGCTATTTTTCATGTCATCGAAAATAAAATGAGAATTTGGTGTTTGTCAACAGATTTGGAATATTTAACTTCTAAATAAAGAAAATTACAATTTAATTCTTTGTGAGTTTCAAAGTTTTTAAAGTCTAGAAAGTTAAAAATTTACAATTTCGAAAATTTCTAGTTTTTAAAGATTGAAAAAGAAGAGGCTTAAAAATTTCATAGTTTTTATGACATCAAAAATATAATTAGAATTTAGTGGTAGTTTCTTTTAAAACTTTTGAAATTTTCAGTCTGGAAATTATCAAAATATCAGCAAAAGTTTCAAACTTTCGAGAGTTTTCAATGGCTCAAAAGTTGTGTAAATTTCAATGAATTTTTTTTGATAGAAAGTTCCAAGATTTTGTAAATTTCAAGCTATCAATTGTAACAATTTGATGGCACATCAAAAATCTAGAAAATTTTTAGCTTCCAAAATTTAAAAATTCAAACTTTGAAAATTTTGAAGATCTAGAAAAAAAAAACAAATAAACAAAAGATACAATATGGTCACGCCTGATTAAAACCCTTCATCTTTGGATTCTCTCCGAAGAAATCTTCACCATCATCATCATCAAGAACAGCAACAACAAAATCTTTGGCTACCAACCGAACCAAACCCTTCATATGTTCTTACTCTTTGTGGGGCGTTTGTCTTTCTCGACTGTAGTTTTTTTATTGTTATTTTCCTTCTCGTGGTTCGTCAAGTGTTCATCATCATATACATATGACCAAGAATGGTGATGCTGATGATGATGATGATGAAGAATGGTGCAGAAGACGAAGAGAATGGGGAATGAGGTCCAGAAGTTGATTCATTTATTCATGCCGCATTCATTTTTCATTTTCGGCATTGTTTCCGTCGCTCTTTCGGCGCTTTTATTCATTTTTAAAGACAACAAGATGGTCCTGCAAATATGCATAAGAAATCATATACAGTAGGTTCTCACTAATCTCTTTTTCTTAAAATTAAATCGAAATTGTAAATAGAAGGTGATTTGTATTGATGTGACCGAATTTAACCCTTTTCTCTTGTTAAATCAATTGAATACGAGTATAGAGGACCTTTTGGGTCACTGTTCAACGATGAGCAATTTGTTTCTGGGGGCGGTTAAGCCCCATGTTGACAATTTAAAGCGCTACCCGGCTTTACAACTTCGTTGGTCATCCAGAAGCATTTCCACTCTAAATTTTCCAGAAATTAACGAGATAGATCGAAATCAAATCAATTTCAAATTAATCAAAATATTCTTCCATATAAAAAATCGTTGTTTTTTCGAATATGAAACATGTCCAACTTTTATCCAATCTCAGAACATGTGAAATCTCAATTCCCAATCGAAAATCACCATCAGCATCGATGATGACATTCGCCATCATCAACCAAACGAACAATAAGCCAAAAAAAAAACGAGGCAGCCGAATTGATGCCACCCAACATTCTCTTGTCGGGGGCCTATCGGATTGTTTGGTGGTTCACGCCGAGTAATGAAGAGCCCCAAAAGGCGAAAGTCATCTTCTGGTACTTCGGCTTCTTGGAGCCGCGCGCACGTTTGTTTGTTGCTGTCGCCGCACAAGAACCAATATTAATGAAAAAAGGTGCAACGTGATGCGGCGATATTTTCGGCCGTTTCATCGGCGGCGTTTGTTGAGCGCGCGCGTGAAAAAAGCGCGAGTTTTTAATGAAAAATTTCTCAAATCACACGTAAAAAACGGCATATGTTAGTCGCTGTTTTCGCCGCGTTAGCCAAAAATTGCTATTGTTCGGTAAATTCGGTGGGAAATTACTTGGAAGTGACTGGAGGAATTTCAAATGTATCGATCAACAACACTCGAAAAAAACGTGATACATGATACAAAAAATCGATGCTATAAAATATTTCTTGTACTATGTTATGTTGGATCAAAAAGTTTCAACAAGAAAATTTGCATAAAATCAAATCAGAATTGCGCATGCAGACAAGAAGCACTCGTTGATTCAATTCGTTGATTGTTTTCATCTGATAATAATGGCGATCGTGATCGTCGTGCAGTGCACGTTTCGTGAAATGACTATTATGTGTACGATGCGCTCATAGTTGGCTGACTTAAGCCGCCGCGAACTTAATGCATGCATGCGCGCACCGTTCGCGCTTCCCTTTTGTTTTATTGCGCGCTTAAGTTATGTGCATGCGGCTCAGTTTGTTGCGCAGGCTCGTTGTTGGTCGAGCAAACCGTCTATTATAAAGGAGCACCAACTGAGGGCACACGGGCACGCCCGTTTCGTACCCACTCGTAAATATCTTCCTTGCGTTTCGTTTGCTTCGTTTTTTCCGCCATTCATTTCGAATTCCGACCAAATCTCTATCTCCGCGTACTTTTTCCCCTTTTTTTGCCCTCCAGTCGATTGCACGTGCAAGATGTCATCTCATTTCAATAATCCTGGAAGCTTCTTAAGTTGTTCACGTATCGCTGTGACTCGATCTAAATAAATGCGCAGGAGGCTCTTAAGGAGTGGTTTCAATTTCAATTCATCTGCGACTACTTTTTCCACTTCATTTTCATACTGAGCTTCTTTTTTGTATGCGAAGAAAATCTTGACAAATATATAAGGCGGCTTTAGTCACTTGTGATATACACAAATGCAAATGCAAAATTTTCGCTTTTTTTCGCTCTTTTAACTGCGTATAACTTTTAAATGGTTGGACCAATTAAACTAAAGTTGGAAACAAATTGTAGGTTTTGAAGAGCACTTTCCAAAAATGTAGGGGTTCGTGCCCTTTTGGCCATCGGGAGAGCAGAAATTGCGTTCAAAGAAAAAAATTGAAAAAAAAGTTTGTAGCGATAAAAACGATGTGAAATTCTTAAAATCGCTCGAGTTTTCAAACATTTTCATATCTCCGAAACTACTGGTTCGATTTTGATGATTCAAACGGCATTTATAGTATTTTGACGAAAAAATAACATTGGTCATGGTCCCAAAACTGTCCGGGACCCGGAAATAC
>JARJDZ010004602.1:0-10157 GCA_030264555.1 Aleochara sp. GC000083 | reverse complement strand
CTTTCAGGGAACATTTTTCTTCTTCAACTTTAGGGAATTTATCATTTTCTGACATTTTCGTAAATTATTGTTTGGGATCTTTGTCTGAGTTTGTAAATTTTAAGTTAGTTTTGTTTGGAACTATTAATCTATTTAAACACAAATTTCATCAACTTGCAGAAAATTTTATATATTTTCAGTGATGTCTTAGAAGATCGGTTTTATTTTTGGAAATTTCAGAATTTTAACTTTAAACTTCAAATTGTTTTCAAATTCAAATTTAGCTAGCTTCAAAATAATACATTGGTTTTCTGCAAATAAATTTGCAACTTTATTCATGACAATTGTCTATAATTCGTATAATGTATCAACATAATGACAGATAAAATTGCTCACAATTAATTTCAGTTTATTAGCTTCATTAATCCACGAACTTATTGTTTTTTTTTTGTGTGGTGTAATCAACCACCAAGAAATAAAGTCCAATGGTCACTTTGTACTAATTATCCCAGAATGTGTCTGGGTTCCAGTCTGGCGATCAGATTTATTACATTAATCTGTCTGGACAGGAACCAAAGAAGAAATATCTCTTTAATCTTAGATCTGCAAATTATCCCAGTTTTTTTTTTCTTTCAAGTGAAACTTTCCAATTTGCAATTTTCAATTCTATTTCTTTTTCTGAAAAAAAGAGGAAAGGAAAAAAAAATAAAAGGCAAACGCCTGCACAAGTCAGAAATTTATTGAAATGACCATCCAATCATAATTCATGGATTAAATCAGCTCGAAAATGGCGAAATTAAAATCAGATGATTTCAGCAAAAATTCCATTCCGGCACTACTAGGTTCTGGAATTAAATATAGACAGCTTTATTTCCGCACAGCCTTCCGGAAAAATCCCATCGTCTAGTATATGCAAATCCTAGGAAGACGAAATTGTATGCAATTCTGCGAAAGAGATGCGAAAACGTCGCGAAAAATCACTTTGAGACATTTCTCAATTGTTTATAAATATTTCAACAATTCCCCAACGACATCATTACCCGTAATAGCATTTCGCAATACTCCCATATTGGAAAAGACAAATTCGAGGATTTGAGTGAACGATTCGGGAATATTCCACGGAGGAAAATCAGGAGCGCATTGGTGGTGCTCGCGTGGACGCGTTCAAATTGCGCTTGAAAATACACAAACAGGATGGGGTCAATGAGTTGAGCGTCCCTAATTGAACCCCCTTGGAGACGTGCCCTCCCGAAGGCGACGACGAAGATGACATCGACGCTGAAGACGTCGCGCGAAACGCTCCAATTACATCGGCGATGGCCGCCCAAACGTATTATTACTTTTCTTAATTAGTTTTCGGTTGATATCAAAAAAGCCGGCGCGCAAATGTAAATGAAACACGAACCGCGAAGAAGGATTACCATTCGGGACAAGATGGCGACGCAGAAGGAGCAAATGGAGTTTATTTAATTAAATACTTTTTAATTAAATTCCATTTGCTGCAAAACGATACCGAAAAGTTATTGAAATTGGCAATCGACTACATAGAAATATCAATTTAATTATTTGGTTGATTAAAAATTAACCTACAAATACATTTGACAGCTCGGCTAAGATGTTTATCGCTAATTGTTATTTGTTTTTAACAACTTTTCAAGAACTTCCGAGTACTTAGACGTTAAAGTAAACAATGAAACGGTATTTGTTTACATCGCGTGCATGTTTCCTCATTGTGTTGTTGTTGCTTGTACAAAATACGAAGCAATTAAAAGTTTAAATAATCAAAGAGTTCGAATTTTGTTTGTATTTTGTGCAATTAACCACAAACAACTTGAGGCGTTGTAGTCGCGAGTAATTGCATCGTAAGTCATGTGTGGCGCTGGCGTCGTTTTTACATTCATCTGAAGTGACGTTTCTTATTCATCCATAGAATTCAAGTCTTCAAATATTTCGTAATTATTTTAGTTAAATTTATTAGTTTAATTGAAAATTGGAGGAAAATGTGTTTATTTGTAAAAATCAAAATAGTTAAAATAGAAGCGAACGTCATTACGTCACACAACGTCACTCGAATTGGAAGCATACATAACCTATCTTTGGAAAAAATCAAATCGGCCGCTTCAAATCGTGCATGTGTGAATTCCAGTAAAGTGCAATTACGAAGATAACGCGGAAACAAAGCGGGTGTTACGGTTATTGTGCGGCGCATTAAAAATGCAGTGCGAAAGATTATCAACGTAGATGGCGGCTTTCTGCATAATGAAAATCGTCATTACGCGCGCCGAAGTCGTTCGGGCGGCACGCGCTCTCTGCGGCCGGCGAATGTCGCCGCACATTAACCAGCCAGCATGCCGCCCGTACGCAAACAACACGCAAATGTTGAATTCTATTAATAATAGACGCGGCCGCGTTCACCTCTTCGCAGTGGGAATTGTGAATTACTTGCAACATGCGCCGCGGCCCCTTCGAGAGCAATGCTGTAGCATTTGCATGAACATGCGCGCGGCGCTAAACAATTGCAGCCGACGAGGGATAATCATCGCCGGGCGGCAAATATGTAATGAATTCATTACGAACCCGGCGAGTAAAACGCATCCGAAAGGTACAAATACGACGAATCGATAATCATACATGTGAGATGGATGGCGATGTTGCATACATTCGCTTGAATGCGTTTCATGCAGCAGCGCTCCCCTTGGCGTGTGATGGAGGGGCGAGTGTGAGTCGACTAAAAGTTGCCTCTCCTGACACACTTTCGGTATCGTTTCGCTTTGAGTGAGGTCAAGTCTGCTTCATGTTGTGTGTGAATCGTTGTTGCTCCCAATGGGAATTAATATCGAGTTTGATTTTTAGTATGGCGGTGCACAATTTCGGCGGCTGTAATGGAACGTCGCGTCGTTGGCTTATGTGCTGCACCAGGAGTTGGTTGCTTGGAGGAAGAAGGAGCCGCGGATGTCGTCGTCGTGCACAGAAAGGTTGGAGCTATTATGCGGCACATTGCGTTCTTCTTGGGATGGAAGCGTCGCGAAGCAGGCAGAGACAAGGCAGGGAATTTGGGGCCTAGAAGCTGATGTAACGAGGACGCGTCGTTGGGCGCAATCGTCGAATGGGGCAATTCAGCGAGCGGCTGATTTATTCCGGCAGAAACAGTGGGCAATTAAGAAAGAAGTGAGTACGAAGCAGCTAATGCCCTGCACATATTATTACGATTATTCGAGTCTTGTACGCTATTGGCGTTGGTAATCTCGATAGGTTTGGGACGACATTTGTTGTTTCCATTTGGGATCTTGGGGATTTTGCACAAGCAGGCAATGAAGGCGTTAACCTCATTATTGTTTGTGTTTTGTTTCGTTGTTGATTTCATGTAATTTGATCGGCCATTTTGTTGATTGATGTTCATATCTTTTTGTTGGTTATCTTTGATTTTCTTATGCATTGTTGATGTGGGGTGTTTGATTTCAAATCAATGTGTTTTCAGATTGATGATGGTTCCCATAAAGACAACCCAAGATAACAACTCAGGAGGGCAACGAACGTTCAGTGAATTTCGCATTGGTTTTTGGTGACTTCCGGTTGGATTGAACCCAGGTCTTATTGAGTATCTACAATCAACGATTCTCCATCCAAAATTTGAGATTATTTGATGTAAGTAACCTCAGATCAAAAATCTATAATTTATGCATGTAATAAAATGAAACAAATCAATAATATCTTTAATTGTTACAGATTCAACACTTCATATCCAACTATGCAGATGATTCTTCTAACTTGGAGGCAATTTATGGTAAATTTTCATTATTCACATGATAATTTCCTCTCAGTCAACAAATCACTTGCAAATTCACTTTTGCAAGCACAACAAAAACAAATTAAAGATTAATTGAAAGAAATCCATCCAGGCAATAAACTCGTGGCGGTCGGCGATCAAGTTAATTAAATGATTATCAACATTGGGGCGGTGGCGGTCGCAACCAACAAGTAACAACAACAGCAACAAATTCGACCGCTTCCTGCCTCCTGTACTTCCGATTTCCCATGTGTGCACGTACACGCGGACGTATGCGCAGCCAACCAGCCAATGTGGAATGGTTTTTGCTCTGGCTACGGATGGGAAATTGCGAAATACGAAATCATTAGCGTAATCATTAGTATTAACGAAGTACGCGCGCCCCCCAGTGCACACAGACGCAGACCACACCATCGGCGTATTATTATCGTTTATTACATGTGGAATGCGCAAAAAGGGAATTGCACTAATTGTAGAACAGCGAAACGCGTCCATAAATGCACGCCCCTTTCTGCCTGCATTTGTGTGCGCTTGCATCCAGTCGAGTCGTAAAATTGTTTTCACTTGTAAAGCGCAGCGCTACGATACGTAATTAATTATTGTGTTGTGTGCAAAAACATACACACCGAATGCAACGGTGCATCCGACACGAGTTTCTGCTGGTGGATGAGAATTTTAATTTGTTTTTTGTTTTGAGTAGCGCTTTGAAAAATACGATTTGTATTGACACGCTGCGAATTTGTATTTCCGCGTTGCAAATAATTTTTGTATTAGTTTATTTCAACACGGAATTTTTTTGTTTAGAACATCGACGAATTCATGCTGAGCTGAACGAACAAATGCTGGAATGTTTCAAGGAAGAGAAGAAACATTTGCGATCAAGATGGCTGGAAACGTGGGGGAGAGTATTTTCGAATGTTTTCCGCGTTTTGCATTAACGCGAGGTCTGGCTGCCACCGCAAATTAGATTACAATGGGCATTAATATAAAATTTGCACGCGGCCGCGACAAAAATGCAAACGCAGAGAGACGATGCGGGTGGAAAAAAACCGCGCGGCGAAACGGAGCCAATTTCATCGGTCACCCGCAACCTCCAGCAGTGAAAGTCTACGGGGATGAGGTCCGCCCTGTACAAGAGGCTTTTTCTCCCATCCCATCTCTTTTCGATGCGACAATTCCGCGACCGTTTTGCGTTCGCTTGCACTTCAATTCGCCAGCCTGCGTTGCTTGCTCTAAGACGGGAACGTCGACAATCGTCTGGAGTTGAGCCCGAAAGAACTCCACGACAAAATAAAAATAATGTATAAACCCTCCAGCACGAAGCACAAGGCACGACGAAGGAAAAAGTTACGGGCTCGACTGGCATCGGCGAAGGCGAAGGCGAATATAATAAAATTCATAGCCCTATTCGCTTTTTTTTTTTCGTGGAGCAACTCGCATCATGAATTCAGGTTGGAACTTTTAGTTTACTTTCACTAATTGAACCATTGACCGATCAAATTGATGCAGATGGAGGTTTTTCGAACAGGAGGACTGATACAACTTGGGAGGCATCTTCATAGCATTGTAATCCAGTAGATTATGGCGCATTGAGCTAATGGAATGTTTGTTGTTATCGGCACGAAAGAACCAGTCGAAGAAAAACAAACATATGATAACACGCGGAGGATGTGCGTAAATGTGGCAAAACGGACATTCGCCCGGCGAAATCCTATCAGTAACGAGCGCTGGTGCATGATTTATACGCGGCTTAATGACCGTGCAGAGCGACGGCGGCAGCGGCGGGCGGCAGGGTTATTATGTTATCCTCTTAGATTCATCGCCGCATCAACACTATTGTGGCTTGGAAGGCCACGCGCTGGACGGACGCAAGGACATACGAATCACATCCAATCGTGATGGCCGCCCCCCAGTCCAACCGCCTCCAGCACGTACATCATCTCACCCACGCAATGGACAATGGATGTAATGAGGAGTTACGGACCCAATGTATAAATTAGCTGTAACTAATAGATTAGTTATTGTTTAATTTCCGCTTTGATCTGGACTTGGCTTTGAACGTCCCCGTCTGTTTCCATCGATCAAATTAGGTAAGTAATATGCAATTTCATCTATGAATCAATTGTTGAGAAACTACAATTTGTTATTGATTAGTTTCTTTGTCAATTGGCAATTTCAGTGATGTCAAAATTAATTTCAGAGATTTCGGAGAAGTACTCGACAAATTTGGATCATCCCATCGTCATTTAATTGGATTTCAACAAAGCTCCATTGCGTCAAAATTGGATAGGTAAGTGATTTCTGCAAAATCTTAATGACATCGAAATAACGTCTTGTTTGGTGCAGATCCTTTTCGGCGCGTGCACGAGGCAATTGTGAACCGTATCCCGACGACAACTCCCGGGGAAGAAATCCGCGAGCATCGTCAACGAACGAGGACGCTGCAGGCAAGCGCTCGATAAATAAATTCGAATCGCAACAAATCTCAATCGTAAACACTCCCAGTGCAGTCGACACGCACACACGAACGAATACTTTCCCGTTGTTGTTGGGGGCGTCGTGTGCGCCCGCTTGGAGTTTACGAAACAATTTAATTGCGAACACTTCCACTGCGATCGGCTGCTGCTTTTCCTGTGCGAACGTCAGCCGCGCGCTTCGCAGGCTTCTGCTGCACACATCCTGCACCGAGATACGCGCGTGCAGGAGGCAAACAAACAATCGTCGAGAGCACTGCATTCACAGCAGCATCACCATCATCGGGCCGGACTGGAGCGAGCGCTTCGGTTCCGATTCATTCATGCCCGGGCTTTTATTCGGTGGAGATATTGGCTTTGGCCGGTTCGCATGGATTTAGATTTAGCGACCGATGTCGATGTTATTTGCGAGGCATTTCTACGCTTCCCTGCACGGCATTGTCCTCCATTTGCAACGAGGGAGCGCGTAGCATGCATGCAAATGGAGAGGAAACTTCGCATGGATGGACTACATTCATGCAGTAATCTGGGGGTATGTAATTAGCTAATTACGTTGTGTTTCCTTATCGTAAACATTTTTCTTGATTTTTACAGTACATCTGATGAAGACTACTTTTCTATGCATAACTTCAAGGCGGTTGGATGACACCCAAGATGTTGTTTATTTCCTGTCGTCTGTTACAATTTGCATCTTGAAAGCAGCGACATAACATCATGAAAATGACAGGTGAGCTGGTCATACATTTCCATTTAAAGCCAAGCAACGAAAAGTCCGAAAAGGTAATTTAACACAGTTTCATCGACGTGCATAATTAATCTCGCAAGTTGATAACAATTTGCTGTTTATCGTATAAATAATAAATGCCCGGCTGATAGACTCTCCTCTGCTATCAGAAAGGTTCACGTCAACTCTGCAATGCCCTCCGGAACTCGTTTCCGTTTGCTTTGACTTTGCGGGGCTGCGACGAGAGTGTGTAACAGATACGACGACCTCAAACTGTGACGACCGGCCAAGCCAAAGCAAACGCGTCTGGCATGTAAATGAGTTGTTTACATCATACACGGCCCAGACCACGCAACTAACCCGAACAGCCAAACACGCGCTAATGCTCGAAGCGGCGTACAAGAAGCATGCAATAATAGTGCGATGTGGAGTTGATGTGTGTTTGCACAACTATATGTTCCTTCTTGGGCGGCGCGCACTTGATGCGCTGATAAAACTTTTGTCAGCCATCCGAAAGCGATTCGTCACGAACGCACAACGAGCGCGACGCGCGCGTTAATTAAATTAGCCGCCATTAATTAAACGCTCGTCGGCGACGATCTCGTAGCGCAACAATTTCTTGCGCGCGGCTGAAAGAATGGCACGCGCGCTTGTCTTGACGTTGGCGCGCTTTGAAACGATGAAATTGTGTTAATCTGCCAACTCGGATGAGTTTTCCATAAATGGAAACTCCTTTGGGGTTGTTGTTTTCCTGGGTGCTGCTGGGGGGAGATGCGGGTTTTTGCCTCTGTGAAACTAACAAACGAACGAACGGCAAACTTTCACAATGATATTGTTTTTGTTTACGAAACATTTTCAATGATTCGACTTCGCGAACAATCGCGACTTTCCACGGGATTTTTCCGATTTATTTATTGCCGATACTCTCCCAAAAGGCGCGGATTTGTTCCATTTTTATTCAGATTTTAAGTCTAATTTACGTTTTTTTTTTTCTATTTCTAGTTTCGTGTCGATAAAAATTTTCGAATCGATTGGCGAAGTTTCTTCCGAAAAAATGGACTACAATTTTGTTGGTCCACTCACTGACTGAATTTTTGGCCACGAAGGAAACATGGAAGAGATCATAGGAAATCGCCGGCACGTGATATATTTGCATATAAGTATTTCGTTTACTTGCGACCATCAACGAGGACGCGACGCGATGGACATCGTCCAACTTTTTCCGATAGGCGCACAAAGTCGAAAGTTGGCAGGCAGTGAAACCGAACAAACGGCCCAACAACGCCCCTCGATGATGGGGAAAAAACTCTGCGTGGAAAAGCGCGACTAAAGGAAATGGAAAAATAAAGTGATAGCCAAGGGTCCCTCGTTGTGCACGGCCCGAAATGACCGAGCGACTAGCAGCATCGCCGCACCCGAAACGTGCTCGCTTCTTTGATGGGACGGACGCGCCAAAAACGGAGCAAATTCACTTGTAATTCACTGATTTACGTGCCCGTACATTGCCATCCGACACGAGTTGCACGCTGGTTGCTCGTTTCGTCGCTTGGCTAGGTCTAGAAAGTGATATGATATGAGGTTATCTATCTGATTGTGGCAAATGGAAAATGAAAACGAAATGAAATCACGTCTTCGGCGGCCGCACTTACATCATAACTTTATCGCCTAATGCCATGTGGACTTGAGGAGGACTTGAAAGATTTCCTACGTGGACGTCTTTCAAGTAATTAATTTGCATAATGGCCAAAGATAGGAAATGCAGGTATAGATTAGGTTTTGTAATTTTGCAACAATTGATTAAGTTTTCTTTTTAAGTTGGAGTTGATGATGAAGGCCGCAAATCCTACAATAACAACGTGGATTCAGGGATAGGAACAGAAAATTGGTAATTTTTTTTAAATTACTTGCGGCAATTGAAGAAATTGCTAATTTACAACGAATTTTATGCTATGATGGACATTCATCAACGCTCTCAACCCAATCTTGCGGAAATGATAATGCGACAATTACAACCGCCTGTAAAGACCGTCACTAAAATACGATATAATCAGTGACAAGACGAAACGATCTTCGATAGATAATACGATATAGAAACCCACGATGAAATGCCCGAGGTGCATAACGTATTCGATAAACGTACTCGTAATTCGCGCATGATTGCCTCCCAGCTGCAATAAAATCGTCCTTATCATCGATTACTTTCGCGTAAACGAAGCGAAATGAAATCAAATAAAAATGGGGCTGCAATGCATTCGATTGTCGCGCGAAAAAGCGACGAATAAACCGCGCGCGCACGGTTAAGTCGAATTGATACATTTTAAACAACACATCCGAAATTATGCACTCAGCCATTTTATGACGTTATACGCTCCACGTGCGCCGACTGCGCCAACGAATGCAAAATGCGATTTTATGCTCTCCGCGCCGTGCTAATCAATTCCACTGCAACTGAACGCAATTATACGAAATAAGTGAAGTGATAACAGAGGCGAGTGCAGGCCGCGCACTTTATGGGTACGCGCATCGAGGAAGATTTCCCCTTGCTATTTAATCAGACGGAAAAACTTCATCAAGTGTTAACTGCAACTGATAACGAGCCCGCTAATGAATTTGTTAATTTGCATTTGTCGTTCATGTGCGAGTTGTTTTTTTTTGTTTGTTAATTCATTGCAGTTGTTGCTCATTTATTTACGTGGACGTGTAAGGGGTTTCGGCGTACACGATCGTTATGAAAAAGATGACAAATTGCATCGCCAAAGTTTCGAACAATGCTAAATTAGTCTGCCTGTCTGAATCCCAGTGCTGGGTTTTATCATTTAGTTTGATCACATTATTTAGATAGATGGAATGAAAGTATTGCGCTTGGAAAATAACAATTCGAATTGCAAAGCGTCTGCCTCTGTACAAGTCCAGTTCATGAAACGTTTTCGCGTTTACAAAGCTCGTGCGACTTTAATCATTTTTTTTCCCAATATAATTATATTTTCGTTTTTTTTTCAGTAACACTCCACTTTGTCGGGACGATTTATACGGGGAACTGGTAATTTGAGGTTGCTTCTTATGCACATGGACAAGATTTAACTCCGCTATACCCGTCCCAAGCCGGGGGCCTTATCATGCAAGTGATAAGGAAGGAGGAGGGTTCGAGGAGTAACACCTCGTTAAAAAAACCAGGGTTCAACTGGCTCCGGTT
>JARJDZ010004601.1:0-14293 GCA_030264555.1 Aleochara sp. GC000083 | reverse complement strand
AAGGTGGACCCCAGCTGGCTCAAGAATCTTGCAGTGGGCTGGGTTTGAAATATTTTCGGGTACGAACACTACTAGCGCCCCCATAGCGGATTTAGTTTGCGTAAACGGCTAGCATCGGGCCTTAACTAGCCTCGGCTGCGCTAACGCTTCGAACACCTCAGACCGAAAAGTCAGCTTTCGCAGCTTGTAATGTAAATAACTATTTTGCAATTTATTCAACGCTCCAAGGAAATGCCTTGATAATTGTTGTGGAAATACTCGAAAGGTCGGGGAGACCTTACATTTTCTCTGTTTGTTTATTGCTGTTTTTAAATTTTGTTTGGATTTTATTTGATTAACTTCATAGAAATCGACCTTTGAGGAAGGTTTTCTCTTTTTGTGCAAAATGTAAGTTTTCCGCAAGATTCAAAAATTAATACACATTTTATAGACAGTTATAAGGATGTAGTTAAAAAGTTAGAAATTAATTTTATGCTTCAAGGAAATCGAAAATCGAAACTTAATAAGAAAATACTCGAGATGTCGAGAAAGTTCCAGATTTTCACTGTTTGATTTTTCTGGTCCTTAAAATTTCTTGGCGTTTCATTCGATAATCTATAAAAAATTCAGATTTGACCCGTTATCCGTTTTTCGAAGAAATCCCTGGAAAATTTTATGGTAATACTTGAAAAGCCGATATCTTAAAATTTCTCGATGTTATTATTGTTATCCTTCTAGATTTCGTTAAATTCGAAAAGATAATTTTTTTCTTCATAATCATTAACTTTGAAAAATATTGAGGAAAATATCCGAACTTTCAAAACTAAATAATTAATTAACTCATGGGAAACTTATTTGATAACATCATTATCAGGTTATTATCCAATTTCACGAAAGTATGCTATATCATGTAGCACAAAAGTAAAAAAACAAAACCAACAACTTCCCGGCGCTTTTCTCTCCACTAGAAAACTTTGGAACATTCGGATAAAACCCATGTTGGGAATTGTGCTCAATCGCAGACTGCGCACTCAAAAAGGTAGAGCTATTAATTCTATTTACGTTTTATGGGCGTGTCAAAAGCTACCGGACGTGAACGGCGGAAAAACTTGCTGAAGCCACTAAAAGCATTCGGTTTATGCTCCTTCCTCTACTGCCCGCTTCCAGTGTCTGCCAACATATCCAACTTGGTCAACCAACAGTTTTCCTATGCTCTCCTGGCAGTATTTGCGAGTACAGTGGCCAAAAGAATTACTATCGGTGCAGGCGTGCTCGAAATGCTTGCATGCCGCACCGTGCGAAAATTAAAAAGTGCAATTTATTGAAAATTTTTAAACACTATGAGACTTTAGTGGCAAGCCGCCTCCAGTAGAACTGCCGCTCTCTACGGATGCGAATAGAATAAACGAGGGTAAAGTAGAGTCGAGTTGGACGAATAACTTCAACCCTGTGGAAAATGCTATAAAGTTAGTCATAATGTCATGCTCTTGGTGCATTTTCCGGTTCGTTTTCTTTCCGGGGTCGTGTTTTCAGGGCCTTTTTAGAATGGTAGATGGATTTTATATGAAGTTTACTGCTTTTTGTGCAAATTATCACGTTTTATCAGGTTAATGTGGGATTTGAAAGTTTTATTACCAATTTCAATTCTGCAAAATTTAAAAATTTATAAAATATTTGTTTAATGTTTAAGAATTAAAATTCTAGAAAACTGAACCTGTTTGGAGATGAATTTCAATCTTTAAAAATTATTAAACTACGAACCATCTGCCTCCAGGATAAAACCATAGATAATGCAGATGCTGTTAATTCCGGTGTAATCCCTCAGGATCTTCGCGGATTTTCTGGTTTCGCTGGATTTGGAAGTAAAGCCATGTGTGTTTGATGCACGCCTTGTCATAATTTGTATTTTGAGTATTTAATTAAATTATATTAATATATTAAGAAGTACTTATCTTAGTGGTAGTGCGGGGTAAACTTTGAATTTTCCCTCGACGTATTAACCATTGAATTTTCTCCAAGCAGCTTTCGTTGTTCCCACACTTTCATCAGGGAATATAATTAAATCATTTATCTTATGCAAAACTGCAATCTTATTTAATTAAAGTATTAATTAAATTGTACTTGTATCAATTTTGTAACTCTCCATTTGTGGAAATTTCTTTTTGGGCTTCCAATTTCTGCAGATAGAACCGCTCCAAGCTCCCAACCAGTTTCAATGACTCTACAGCCGCAATCAGTGCCAGTACCCGTTCACAGAGTAGAAGGCAGAAAGAACAGAAAAATAAACTTAGGTTGTTGTGCATTTGGTCTGGTTTGGTCTATCTTTGGCAAGTGTGTGCGATTGCAATTCGGTCGCATTATGTTCTTAGAATGAACAGAAAGACGAAGCTTGTGACTCAAAACATCAAAAGCTCCTTTCAATTCGCGTTTTTATATGTTGCGCCAGTTTTCTTTTGATGGGTCAAAAGAGCATTACTATAAAATTTGAAAATTAACATCAAAATCATAAATCAAAAAACCGATTAGGAATTGGAATTGAAAATTTGTATGAAATGATTTCATCGGAACTGATTTTCATTGGAAATGTTTTGCGATCCTGTTGTAGGGTTGCAACGATAACGTTTAATATTAGAATGTTTTCGGGACGCATTTTTACACCAGCCCTAATGCACCATCCCGGAATGAAGAGACTTGAAACTGGAAATTGAATGTTGAATGTTGGAAGCTTTTGTAAGAAGCTGCTTGGTTTTCCATGACCCTCATGAGATACTGTTCATAGTTTTTTTGTTGCATTTTTTTGCTCGTTTGCCTGTTCGCCCCTGCTTCGAACTTCGCGGCTGGTTGCGTCCTGATTTTCATCTTTTTCCTCTCCATTGTCCTCTGTCTAACCGTATTTTATATCACAGTGGCACTGAGCGTGTGCATCAGCGAATGTCGGAATATTTACGGTTTGCATGTGGTTCAAGGAGAGAACATGCAATGCACGCCGCCTCGAACGACGAGGATCATAAAGAAGTCGTCAACGACGACGATGGTGACGATCGAGATGAGACAATATGAAAATATTACGTCGACTGCACGATCGTTTTATAAGTTAATTTATATCGAAATCCCGTAAGGACTTCTTTCCTTTGGGCCGCATTCAATTTCATTTTGTATTGTATGCGTATCCCATCGGATGGAATCGAATTCCGAGAACAATCAAACCAAATTAAAGTGACATACAATGCATTCAAATATGGGATAAATTTCCGGTTAGGGAATAGTGCACAAAATGCATTGAATAAATCGATTAATCAATTTTCCGGTAGTTTTCTTTCCAACAGGGTAACATTTAGGTTATATGTAATTTTAGCTATGTTTTGATAGGCTAACTACTAAATCTGAGAAATAAATCAAATTTATTCTAAGGTCCCACCATTTTTCAGATTAAATTTATCAGAGAAATTTGAAATTTGAACGATTCAACTAGAACACCCTAATTGCAGATTATATTATAAGTGTGAGAAATGCAAAATTATAACTGAATGATACACAAATTTCATTAGTTTATTATGGCATTTCGCACACGTGTAATATACGACATTTTATCTTGCTGGAGAAAAGTTGATACAATGTTCCAAGAAGCAGCAAAATCCAAAATTACTTCCAAAATTTTTGATGACATTTCAAATGTCACAATTAAATCGTCAGAATTTCGTTTGAGCTGTCACATTATGATTATGTTTGCCAAACCTTAAAATAGCACTTTATTTTGTGAGATGTCATTCATTTCACCTACTTGTAGAAAAAAAGGTATTCATTTTTCCACTTGTAGAATGATTTGATATGTGCAAAATACTCAATTTTTGTCACTAAAAACACGCATAGGAAATGCAACATTACGCTCCAGTAAGATAAAGAAACTTACTATACATATATGCTCAGAAACACTCAGAAAATGTTGTTTTCTTTGGAGATTGTTTTTTATATGGGCTAAATCCTTACAAATCTTGAGTGCAAGAATGCAGAATGCAATGCAAGTCGATCATTTTCAGCTTGGGCGTATGAAGACCTACTTAATCCTCAGGTAATTTATTGCCCTTCGCGGTCCTCGTTTATTATCACCAGAAACGTTTTGCCATCGTGTGTTTTGAGCATGCTTACAACATTGAATTCTGCGAACCGCCTCCAGCAGTGGCATGAACGTGCAGAATCACACGGCTTTTCAGTTGCGATGCCCCATAATTCACGATTGCATTCGTGATACATGAGACAACGGTGCGAGTCACGTGTGTGTCGCTTGTGTCCCATATTAATCGGTGCATATTTATTGCCTTACCAATAATAATAATAGATGCAATGAAATTCACAGAAAACCAAAAATTCCCAAAAAATGGTAATCTCTTATGGAGTATTGAGAAAAATGCTATGGTGAAATATAGAAATATGTGCTGATAAGTTTCTTATGTTAATTTGGAAAATTCATCATCATCATATGTTTTTTTTATATGAATGTCACTTGGGGTCGACTTAAGCACATGCATAATTAGCAAGCAATGCATAATTTTCATCAATTTTGTTGTGTAAAAAGCCCTACAAAAGTATCCCGGATATATTTCTGATCCATCAGGATAATGACCCGAAATTTCCACTTTAAATTTCCATTCAGATTGCTGCATGGTTCTCGTATAAATAATTAACGTGTTTCATAAAGCTTGACTGATGATGATAGAACCCCTTGGAAATTCATTTTGTTACCGCATTTTTATGCAGTCTATTTAAGCGATCCATCGTACGCTAATTAAGACTAATTAAGGCAAATTATTTTATTTGAACGAAACTGTAAATAGACAAAAAGACGGAGTAAAAATTGAATTTTGTGTTGCTGAACATGTTAATGACCCTGTTGCTGGAGTTTTGGTCTGACCACATTCGATTTGTACATATGGGGGGTCACCAAATGAAGCGACATTTTTAAATTATTTGCAGGAGGCAACTATGCGTTTGTAATTAACTCTGCAGTTGACGGAAAGTGGTCGTTTATTCCTGCTGGCCATACGACAAACGCATTCCTGTGACCACAATGGTCAAACCCATGATTCACTCTGTCTGGTAATGAGTTCGTTGACATCGTTCCACTTCCTTACCGCAATTTTTCGATCCCCCAATTGCAAGTAAAGTAATGGTTAATAAAAATTATATTAGTAGAATAGAAAGTACTTATCTTAGTTTTAATTGAGGGAAAATACAAAGTTTGCCCTCAATTAAAACTAAGATAAGTACTTTCTATTCTACTAATATAATTAATTAATTTATCTTATGCAAAACTTCAATTTTGTTAATAAAAATAATTAATAATTTATGGTTTTTCCGGAAGCCCAAATTGTGAAGAGCTTTTGGTAATCTGTAAGTGGATTACCGTCCTCCGTTTAAAAATATGCGATGCGAAAAGCGAAAGTGATCGGCTTTTGATCCAGAAGCTGCATTTCCATGTGCCATTCATGGCATTCATGATCGTCCCATATGGCGTAGTGGGTCTTTCTTTGTGGAAATTTGGATACGGCAAAGATCGATTTCCCATCCTGCCTCCATCTTACTAGACCAGTGGTTCCCAAACTTTTTGGCCTACCGCCCCCCTCTCTAGAAAATATGTTACTCAGCGCCCCCTGATTTTTCTAATTCAATAGCAACTAACCAGAAAATTTTAATTTCTTTAATGCCATCACCGCCCCCTTGAATCGTTGCAGCGCCCACCAGGGGGCGGTAGCGCCCACTTTGGGAATCACCGTACTAGATCATCGAATCTTAAAACCCAAAGGAGTAGTCACAACGATGCCACAAGACTTCAAAGAGGGATGAACGAATCCCTTGAAGGTTTCACTTTTGTGTAGGACGACACTCTTTTCTGCTATTCTTCGAGTTGTAGATACTTGCATTCACGTCGTATCCAAGTTATCCTCCCCCTTCTAGAATTGTTATTAAGTGCTTTTTGGAATGCATGATCCAGCTGACTCGCCATGCTTCCTTGAAGTTTATGACTTCTGAAAGGTAGCGAATATTCTGTAAGTTCTGGAGTTCGTTTTCAATTCGGAGAGAGCGAAGTTAAGTTGCCAATTTGTATCCTTTAAAATCAACAAACTCGAAGGAAAATAAACGAAATAAACTTAATTAAAATAATTGGAGTGTTGTGATGTGTCTAATGAAATCTAATGGCATTGTAGCTGTAAATAATATTTCTTAACTATAAATGATAATGTCTTTATTCTATTAATTACTAACTTAACTATGAACTTAATCAGGACCACGTTTTACTTAACCTCTTGCCACATGTGCTCTTCTTAACAATCTATTAACCAACTGAACAAAACAATCCATAAAAGAAAAAAAAGTAAATTCATGACTCGCTTCTACAAGTGCGAGTGTTCATATCACCGTAAGATGGCGCCTAATATAAATGTACATTAATGTCACTAGATACTATAAGTAACGCAATCCCTAGGCTAAAATTAGAGAGAGATATGTTAATTTTGCCCCAAAATGGCGGCAGTTGAAGTATGAAATACATGTCAAATTTAAATTTCGCGCCATGATTTTGCCCCAAAATGGCTGACGATTGCGGTACTTATAGTATCTAGTGACTTTAATGTACATATCTCAACAGTAGCCAAATTCAAATACGGCTTTTTCTTACCTAAATTTAACATTTTACCCTCGCCTCTACCCTATCTTCTATGCTCTAAAGAGTCCCACGTGTGAACGACCTTGTTCTCCGGATATTTCTGCCTGTATTTTAATTTGCCAAAGATATCTCCATACTTCTTCACTTATTTCGGTACCAGTTTTTAAAGTCCTAATGATATCTACTGGAGTACATGGTGGATGAACCGCTCAAGGATCTCCGATCAATCAATAATCTATATCACACCGTATTATCAAGGGACCTTAACCTTCCGGGAGGAATGATCGGAAAACACTGCAATAAAGTTACTGTGCTATAAAACTATCACCTTTCGAAATCTGGACCATAATACTGTTGTATCGCATTGGGACTTCGAGTGTAACTTGATTGTGCCACGAAGGTGTCGAAAGCGAAAATGAAGAAGAAGTCGTCCTAGTTTCGGCATACCCATTCAGCGATAGAGGATACAGGACCAACTCCTAGGATTACATTTCCCAGTGTGCAATGTTGCCAGAGTGCCCAACGAATTGGAGAGTTGAAGAGAGCCCCAAAGGTGCTCTTCAGACTCGATTACTGCTTCATTTCGTCACTATTTGTGCGTTGAACCTGCTCGGGGTCTTTGATCGTATCCCAGTAATCGAACAGCCGCACACACTGCACCTTTTCCACGGTCCAATTGTGTCAAATGCAGAACTCCTAGTAGATTTATACTTTTAAGAAGGTTTGGTGTAAGCTTTCCAGTCCTATTTTAGCACAGTTTGCACTTATAAGCTAATTTTGAATTGTTTAATACACATATTATTATTGTAACCATTGGGCTTTTTGGGACAACCCTTGTACAAGTTGGCTTTTGTCCTAACAACCAACGGAGCGTGCAGCACAGATTTATGGACAATTAAAACACATTGTGCGAATCTGGATCGCGTTCATTTCCCTCTCTCATTCGTTCAAGCCAGGGCGCGCAATGTGCAATTGCCTCGGTTTTGTAGCCAATTCACACAATTATCAAGACCTCGCTTTCCACAATATTATGCTGTATGCGGTTCCAACCAATCGCGGTCCTTTCAATGGAGGTCTCAACCCTCTGCACTCTGCGTATGACCGATCTAATCCAAGTTATTTAAGTTAACTACAGTACTGAATTATGATATATTGCTGCTCTTGAATTGCAGTTATGCTTAATCGAAAGTTTTATCCTTACATTCATGAAAGGATGCATAATCTCCAAATGAAGGTAAATTATGTACAATATCATCAACATTAGATGATATCTTTTGGTTGGTTGCAAGTAGGCTTATTCATTCAATTGCTTAACCGCTTGTCTTTGTTAGTTATTTTTCTGGTCGGAAGTTCTGAATCATGGAGACTGAATGACTTGAAAAATGCGGGCGGTTTGGTGCATAATAATCGGATTCCTCTCATCTGTCAGAACGGCAAGTCACACATTTTCCTCCTGGAAGAGAGAAATGAGTTCCAGGGTTCCTCCATTTTGGGACTTTCAATATTTAAAAGCTTTGGATCAAAGCTGTAGTTCTTTATCCTCTGTGTGTAGATGTGTGTAGTTTTTCCTTGGAGAAGGTCAATGGTTCAACCGTCCATTTTATCAATTCCGATTTTTTGTTTCTTGATCCACGAAGTTAAGCAAAACTGATTTTCTTCAAACTTCAGAATTTTCGACTGTATTCTCCTCCTGAATTGTTCCAATTTCGACAGTACCAACCGACCATATCGTTAATATCTAGCCCCGAAAATATTAGAGGCCTTTCCTGTAATAGATTCCACAAAGCAATAAGGTAACTTCCGATCCCCATCGTCGAACCATCCGCTGTTATCCAACACTGGACGGCGCCATTGAATGTGTGTTGTGAGGAAAGCAGTTCTGCGTTCGAGGATATCCAACCCAGCAATGGGGAATGTTCTTGAACGAGGACGACACCGTCGTCCACGAGGAACGACGCGCTGTTATGGTGACAGTGCGAGACCGATATACAGGCACATTTTGGGTGCTCAGTGTCGATTAATTACTCTATATTCTGGGATTGAGATGAGATGAGTGTCTATCTCGCAGCGCGTTGGCAACGCCGATGATACTCACGACGGTGCGGCGGTGATGGTCGCGAGTGTTTGCGATGCGAATCGTCGGGGAATATTTTGCGACCCAAGCCGCAACAACCGCCATCATGTCTACCCCCCAAACCCATCTACACCCATTTCATGTTGTCGCATCCCTTGTTCGTTCGTTGCGAATCCCATGGGGACATCTGCTGTGACGCGTCCGATGTCATGATCATCTGTGTTCGTACACAAATTAAAATCAAACCTGGTTTCAAAGTTCCATTTCTGCCCGAGCTTGTTTGGTTGATAGGGATCGTATCAAATTTCCTTCTTTGTTACTACAAGAAAAAATCATCAAATTAGTTATTCAATGTTTGATATCAGTTGATATTCAGTTTGTTTTGTTTTGAGGGAGAATGTTCCGGTTAGTTCAATGATCAACATTTGACCCACAGCACATCAGGTTGAGGGGCTGACGGTTCGAATAACTTGAAAATTTCCGTTCGGTTACGGTATATTTAGATTTTCAATTTCGCAATTATTGTATACTGGAACCTCAATAACAGGTTTCCAACTGTCATCTTCCAAACCTTGTACGAATCAGAGAAATATCATAATAATATCATCGGGGTTAATCATATCGTATCTGGCATCATTTTCCTTCCGTTCAATACGGTTTCATATCAGATGCCTCGTGAGATGCGGTCATGTCATTCTAAATCATTCAATTTCCTTCAAAGTTAACACCGACTCCTTGATAATTTGCTTGGCATTTTCCACGATCCTGTTTTTTCGAACTTCGTTTATCTCTAGTTGTGCACATTTCACATTTTCTTCAACTCCAAACTTCAAATTCCTGGAATGGGAAAAAGAGCAAAATTATTTAACGTTAATTTCAATGAGTTGCTGGTTCTCAAGATGTTAATGTTATTTGCATTTGCGAATTGTTATTTCAATTACAATCAATGTTCCCTCTAAGCCGTGCAATTGTGCAATTGCACACTAAAATTTCGATATTTCATAATTTGCACAATTAAAATATATATTTATATATGTATAGATATCGATTTACAGTCTCACACAGATATTTTGCACTTATTACAAGATTTGGGAATTTGGGAGTCAACGAAAAAATTAGAGGGTAAATTGATTACAATGCTTCACTTCCTGCTCGCGTTGCCCAAAGTGGGCATGTTTGTTGAGTGCCCTTCTGCTTCGACCATTACTCAATCGGTACACATGATGGAGTTTTAAAAGTTAACTAATTAAAAAACTGCCTCGTCGAAGTTATTTATCATTTAAGTCCAGGCATTCGCTGAGAGTTGCTTTGTCTTCCTTTTTTTTCAACCTTGTTCAATCTGAATGGATGGATGGATGTTTGCTCTAAATCAATTCATTCAGTCAATGAGTTGTTTCGTTGTTGAAGACGATGTGAGGATCACACAAATAGTTGAAACAGATATCTTCTGGAAAAGTGCAATAATGCGTCCATGCTAATTTGATTCTATTAATTATTTGAAACTGAAGAGGATGAAAAAGTATTGTATAAAGTATATATAGTATAAAATAGTTTTCTGTCCGGGAAATTGTCTGCTACAATCAAAATAAACATTCATATCGTCTGCGTAAAACTACACCGAGAAAACAAAAAAACACAAAACGAGGGACAAGATTGAAATGGGAAACAGCGGTGAATTTTCTCCTGCGGAAAATTCCAATGTGGGTTCCACGCGACAAGAGACATAAAGAAAAACATAAAGAATTTATGTCGGGTGCCGGTTTTCCTATTTCCTGTTATACATTGGCACAAACCCGACAAATGCCCTGCCATATTCATTTACGGGAGACCTTCGAAAGTACGTATGCACAGTCATCTTTCTTTCCTCGTTTTACCATCTTTTTTGTTGTTTTCACTGTGTTGTTGTTATAGTAGTCGTTTGTTGTTCCTTTGCCATCTACATACAAACATCAAACTACTTTTCAGAGGGCAAATACTCCAGTAGAGATAGGAGATAAATCTTTATTTCCAAGAGTTATACATTGTTCCACGTCCTTGCGTCCTTGCATAAGCACACTACCCACATTTTATCCTCGATGATCCCATAGATCATCGATTTATATCTTTTTAGTTCAAGAAACCCGATTTGCTAGGAATGGTTTGGTCGACAAATCCTTGAAGGTTAACCGGAGAGAATTCTGTACCTTCTCAATGAGCTATTGGTTTTTATGTTAAAATGTGATCCTGGTTCTGGAAGATGTGTGTTAGTAGGATATCCTTATCTAATTGAATGAAAGGAATAGAATCCAAAACTTGTGACAAGGTGTCATTCTTCACGTCATCCTTTATGAGCAAAATTGACAAAAGCCAATCCCCAAACATTGTTTTTACATGGAGGATCACTTCTCGTCTAAGACAAAGCGTTAGCAAGCAAGGAAACCTAATCCCCAAAAGTTAACAAACCCTTTACACAAACCGCAAACGCTCAACTGCTGGCAGGGGTGTGTCGAGAGAGGATCGTTGAGTGGTTGAAAACGGTCACGAAGATTTGTCCTATCGCTCGACTGATTTGACTGATGGTCTCTTCGGTTGGCTCTACGCCGATTGCTGTTCATGTATGTACGTGTCATCGTCGGAACGTGAAACCCTTGAACCCCTTTCACAACGCAACTCAACCATTCGTCCTTGCCAAAAATTGTAATTTTTACGCATACTTTCGCGCAGCAAACACAATTTATTTTATTAAATATTCATTTACAACCTGGACCTTCTTTTGGTAAATATTCCTTTCATTGCTTTTCCTTCAGGGCGAAATATTGGGTTGATCAAACACTAGGTTTTTATTTCCAGTTGAATATGATGAGGAACTGAACTGAACGGATGCTTTGTTATCGAGGACGTATTGTATATGACAATCAATTAGCCTAGTATTAGACTTATAATTACAGGAAGAGGTGGCTAGGGCTTGGATAATGCAGGATGTGGAGGGCGTGGTAGGGTGGAAAAGCCGTAGGACAGAATGGTAATCTTCCTGGGACGTATGATGTTACTCTATAGTCCGTTTTTTTTCGAGATGGAGTAATAAATCAGGGTGGACAAGTCGAAACGGCTTGTGATTGGGTGGTTGGCCTCTTTCAACCAATCACAAACCGTTTTGACCTGCCCGGACAGTTTTATTACTCCATCTCGAAAAAAAACGAACTATAATGACCTTATTTTAATGGGGCTTTTGCATCAATGCAAGGATAAACCGTATGTAGAGCCCTTCAGGTGAGCTTGATAATTTCCTAATAATATTTATGTATGATGGTGGTAATTTCCATGAAAATTTATAGATCTTGTCATCTTGTGGAAGTAATACGAGGTTACCGAAAAATAAATTCATTACCCTTTTTATAAATTATATATCGTTTTTTTATATTTTCGCTATAAACAAAAGTTCAATTCTTGCCATTTTTGAAAAAGCTTCATAACTTTTTTATTTCGGTAGTTACATAATTTTACATTATTAGGACTCAATCAAGGATATTTTTTAGGAAATTCAATTTTGAAAAGTAATTTCAATTTGTTTTGAGACACAACACGAAAAGAAGTCATATATCATTTGTTTAATTCGTCATTCAGGTAGATTATAAAAAGAGATGTCTGCAGACAAGACTCTTCAATAGGCTATTCTTGCACTCCTTGCGCGTGGTTCATCAACGCTCAAGTACGACCCGATGGATCATGTATTTGGCGGCGGTTGAAGCAGCATCGGAAATATTTCGAATTGACGCATAAGTGTATAAATGGTGGTTCATGTATGCGATTCTAAAGTCACTAGATACAATAAGTACGGCAATTGTCAGCAATTTTGGGGCAAAATCAAGGCCCTAAATTTAAATTTGCATGTATTTTATATTTCAACTGCCGCAATTTTGGGACAAAACTAACATATCTCTCTCTAACATTTGCCTAATCAGCGATTACTAAACTCACTCCTGAATGAGTGGGCACATTAGTAGGCTAAGTTTGGGCACTTCGACACCAGCGCCACTTTCGATTATTGACCATAAAACCGGATCCATCGAAGTGATGCATAGAAACGACAAATAGTTCGCTTTAAAAGTTGGAGTGTCCGAAAATTGGGAGCGAAACATTATTGGAATTGTCAATTGATCCGCAACTTATTTTAGTCAACATTCTACAACAAATCGATTATTTTTTTTCTGGTAATATGTATGGGATGGAAGGAAACCTAATCTTCAATATTAGATGTTTCGGATGAAATCCTCGAAGTCGTTTCGTACGTTATATTGTACCTATGTATGGTCCAATTTTGAAAGGGTTCTTACTAAAACTTAAGTGTTTCCAAACTCCAATATTTGTCGCGTTTATGGCTTTTGTCGTTTTTCCGATATCGATGAATAAACATGAAATCTGACCATTAGATTTTGGGTTGGGCATCGATGCAGAAATTCTGGCGGGAATATTCACACATTCGACTCTTCGTGCATTTGCATTCATGCCTTTCTGTAAGTAGGGATAAGTATAGGAAGTTCGAGTTCAATTTCACTAGCGCAGACAAATGAAAAGCGTACAGACATCTTAGAAATTGAGTCACCCCGAATACCACCCTCCATTCCACTTCACTCAGGTTATAACAGATACGAGATGGGAGGATGCGAAAAGAGGACCATCATTGGATGGGTGATTGCAACACCATCGCGTCCATGTTAGCTCGAGTTAAATTAATTCAAACTAATCACAGTCGAGAAATCGATTCGAGTTGTTTTCATTGCTGCTTTTTTGGCATATATTATAAATTAAACGGGTACAGAACAATGCCAACTCAACAATGAAACAAGTCTTGTTGTGTGGTCAACAAAAAAATCCTCCTCGCTCATAATGTCTAATGAGGAATAGGCTCTTCGCTGTCATTGGTCCCACAGAGGTTTTTAAGTATATTACCACGGGTTTATTTGGTCGATTTTCTTTGTTTCGATGTCAAGTTAAGATATTTACAGGGAGATTTACGATTGTAGAAAAGAGAGGTCCTTATTGTTGTAACGCTGGATAAACGCAAAAGCGTGCGCCAAAACCAAAGGACTCCTCGGGCTTACATTACGAGGTGCAAAAATCTTGGGCGCGAACCTGGATGATGTTTTATAACTTCGGGTTGACGAAACCGCTTCCCACAAATCTTCTTTCAATTGATGCTCTAAGTTTACATTTTAGTTATTGACAGAAATTTCCTAAAATCTCTGATATTTTAAACATTAATTCATGATTTTTTTTAAAATTTATTTATGTATCTGCAACTAATGTTTCTAATTATTGTATTTTTATTTCCAGGTAAGTCCCACGATTGCCTATTCAATTATGACCACACCCGGAATCGATAAAGCAGTAAGTCCTTTCTGAATATGTCACAAAAACGCGGAAGACCCAACACCATTATTTCATGTCTTTTTCCAAATGCCTATAAGAAAGCTTTACTTGCAATTAAGGTGCTTGGTTACCATTTTTGGGCAAAATGAAATTAATTTATTTTTGCTTCGGAGGTTTATCAGTCGATACATAAGTAAAAGATGAACCTCGGAAAAATATTTAAAAAAATC
>JARJDZ010004600.1:0-10653 GCA_030264555.1 Aleochara sp. GC000083 | reverse complement strand
AGGACTGCGTTTAATGTCAGCAAGTAGAGGAGGATTGTGCCGAAGAACCAGGGTTTCAATTTTCCACTCTGCATTGTGTTAATTCCACCTGGAAATGAATCAAAGTTAATTTCAAGTAACACTTGATAATTAATGCATTTAACTAAATATTTTTGTCATCCATAGTTCATTTTAAGGTACTTCATGTTGAAATGACTTAAGTCACAATGCTGGCATGTAAACTTCCAATAAAGACATGAAACCAAGAGAATAAACATTGCAAGTAGAAATCTGGAAGTTGTCCTAACTAAAAGTGATGTTTTTCTTTCAATCGACCTTATCTCAAATATGGAAAACGGAATTTTCTTCACTAGAAGAATGCATAAGTACAAATGCTCTGCATAACATGTTTGACTAGTTCACAACATCACCAAGTGAATAATGTATTCTTTAGACTTCTTGTTGACTGACCTTGTACTGGGTGTCATCACAATTTACTGAATTTACTAACTGGATGTAATAAATCGCATTTAGGGTTGCATTTGATTAAATTAACGAAAAAAAGCGTCTTAAGGTACCATTTTTTGCACGTTCGGGCATTTTCGAGTCCCGCACAAATTTGAGACCATGATCATTGTTATTTTTTCGTGAAAATATTGTAAATACTCTTTGAATCATCCAAATCGATTTATTAATTTCGGAGATATGAAAATTTTTGAAAACTCGAGCGATTTTAAGAATTTCGAATCGGTTTTTTCGCTACCAACTTTTTTTCAAACCTTTTTTTCTAATGCGTTTTCTGATCACCCAGTTGCCAAAAGGGCATGCACCCATACATTTTTGGAAAGTGTTCATCAAGATCTACAATTTGGTTCCAACGTTAGTTTAATTGGTATAACCGTTTAAAAGTTATTCGCAGTTAAAAGAGGAAAAAAAGCGAAAATTTCACATTTTTGTCTCCTCATTTTGCAAGTTCGGCAATTTGTAAATCCCGCACAGATTCGGGACCATGACCAATGTTATTTTTTCGTCAAGATATGTTTTTTTTTTCAACTTGATTAATTTTTGATATATTTGTTATTGATCCTTATCCGCCAACTTTAGTTAGTTTTAAACACGTTTTGCCATTGATGGAAATTAATAACCCAACAATTCGAAACGAAATTAACTTATAGGCAGGATAAAACGAAAGAAATGTTTGTACTCAAACGTAGCTTTAATGAATTAATATTCAGGTGCAACATGCTAAATTCCGATCGAAAAACGTTACACGCACGTGAAATTAATAATGCATCGTTGTTTATACAGCACGCTATCGTTTGTATATCGTATTCATTCACGCATAGAGCATTTGGTGTATTGTCCATGAATATTAACCTACAAATTAAAATACAATATGCGTATATCTAACGTTTTCGCCGAAAGTTGACACATTTTTTTCTGGCTTGCTCGTCAGGCATGTCCTCATATGTAATTGCAATGTGCAAAAAATTTCATTGTCAATTCAAGTACGCATTCTTGTCTACAGTAAACTGTTTTATGTAGGTGAATCAGGCGAAATTAATATGGCGTCAAAAACAGCCATTTTGCATATCAATTTGGGGCATCAATCGAAATTATTCTTTCATGTTTGTTGATCTTGTTGATATTAAAGCTCAAAATCGTCGGAATTGCTGTCATTGATTTGTCATTATGAGAAAATCTGATTAGTATTTGTGGTAGTAAATAAATAATCATAAAGGATTCTTCAAAAAATTATGATTGAAATTTACATAAACTTTCCAAGGATCAATAAATGAATGAGATTTTTTTATCATTTTGAATTATGATAAATTCTCTTACTGAACAAGAAATTTTATTAACTTTCTTCTTATGCTAACAAAAATAAATTTTATTCATTGTGAAGAAAAAAATTAAAAATATGTTTATGAATAATTGTTGCATTGAAAATATGTTATCAATTCCTTCTAAAGGGATGATTTTTGACTTCTTGTAAATACTAGAATTGTGATTATTTATTCCCAATCAATTTTGAGATGAATTTTGTCATTAAAAATCATGAAAATGTTTTTATCCTTATTCAGGATCAAAAATCAAATTTAGATCAACACTAGTAACTAAAACTAGTAAATCCAAATTAAATTATAACATTTGAGGTAATATTTGGAATTTTGATAAAAAATATGAAACTTACCCATTAGAATAAATAAAATTGACGGTCACAAACGATTCGCGATTCAAATTGCAACTGACTGACTCTCAAACTGACAACAAAATGAATAGTAAAACAATTTTCATCCCTACTAACCTATTAGAATGGCATTTACACCTCACAAACCTCTTCTCTTTCCTGAATTTATGCAACTTCTATCAACAACAACTGATGATATAAGATTCCCATGTGCAATGTGCAAAAGTCATCCGGAATTGCAACAAGTTGCAATAATTACACCCGAACAAGCGAACAAGGTGCGATTGTTCAATGCACTCTCAGTTGTGATTAATAAACAATTTACAAGTAAAAAGTAAAAAGTATTGGGTAATTAGGAATCATGAAGAAATTTCCAAGTCAATTGCATTGTGATAGCAGGCATTATCTCTGAATGGCACCTGTTAATTAGCGATTACAGAAACGCGATGACAACTATTGTAGAAATATGTGACAAGTAATTTTCATATTGGTAAAGACATGAATCAAAATCAAGTGGAATAAAAAAGATTAATTTGAAAAGAATTTATGAATTGTGCAAAATTATTATATCAAATTTGAGGACAATGCTCATGTCATCGTTTGATGAAATCATGTTTTATGTTTGTAATTTTGAGGATTCAATATAAATATGAGTAACATCTGAAGTAATTTTGACAGAATTAGATAATTACTTTATTATGTTATTTAATTTATCAGGCTAATGAAAATGTATTCAATAGAAAATTATATTAGCTTAACAAATAAATTTTTGTTACAAAAAAATATTTTTGATACATAAAACTAGTCTTCAAAGACAGTTTACAGTTAATTCCTCGCGATTATGAAATATGTAATAATAATTTCAACAAAAACTTTATGAAAAACATTATGAAACTAACACGAAAATGCAAATCAAATATCCCATCTTAAACTTCAAAACTTGTTACTCCCAAAAATAAACATGGTATTTTTGTCATTATTTAATATGAAATAATTTAATTGTTGTAATGTTTACATTTTAGGTTCGTGCTTGAATCTGACCATGACCTGATGCCATATTTTAACTTCCTCAAACTCATGAAACACTTGTACTAACAGGACTCTTGATGTCGAACTAATTATTACACAAGAAAGACACGCGGCAAAATTAAACAATTTAAGCAATTTGTTATCAAACAATGTTATTGCTGAAAGGCAAACGAATATTTCAACAAATGCAAATTTAGAAAAAATATAATTCATAATTATCCAATTTATAATTACAATTTAATCATCTTAGATCATGATACAAATTCATCAATAAATTTAATTTGCAAGTGTGAACTAATGAAAAAAATGTTAACTGTAGTTTACGAATAATCGGATAATAATTGCCAGGAATTTTATTCTGCGTTAACGTTAATTGTTATCGATGATTGTTTCTACAAATAGTTGAAGCTTGTGCAGAAAATTCTTGTTGGGCTAATTTAAAAACCAAATTCTATCTGCACGAAATGAAATGGAAATGGCCTGAAGACATGCGTACAGATGGGCAAAAACTAATTAAATCAAATGGAATAGCTGGAGTTGCAACGACGCCTGCGAATGCAAATGCGTGCGATCAATCGATCGATCGATCGATACACGATGGGCAAGTGCAAGTAGGAAGAATCGATCGATCGGCTCGCTGGTTAATTATCATCGAACGTTTGAGAGTGCGTGCTACGCGATTATTATCAAGAGAGGCAAAAGCGAAGCGATCCAGATAACTGCTCAAGACGGGCAATTATTCAAATCCCGTGAGCGATTACGATTTGGGATTCCTTCGATTAATTAATTTTACACATGTTCGCGTACATTTCGGAGGTTTGATGCGTTCGATTCGCACCTTTTGGGGAGCAGTGTGGAAAATTCCTGAAGAAATTGATGACTGTATTGTGAGGACACGAAGAGTTCGCGGACGTTGCTGAAGAGGAGGTCGTCGTGCAGAGAAACGATAAGAAGAAAGAGTTGCCTTGGCAATTGCGTCACACACACTCGTAGGGTTTTACTGTTAATTTAATTGCGTTCATTTAACTTGCTGAAGAACCTTAAGTGAATTTATGATGGCATTGCTCGAGGTGGATTTGTGACGAGGTGCGGGAAAATTTTGAAGAAGAGTGAAATTTTAAGAAAATTTATTGTATTGTATGATTTTTTAATTTTTTTCATATTTTCCTTCGTTTTGTTGATATAAGGTTCCACTTTTATCGATAGTTTTGATTCATTAAATTGATCAAAAATTTCTTTCTTCACAGTATGTAGTTGAAATTTCTTCATTAATTTTAGCTGAAGTGATAAAATAACTGGAATAAGATTTCGAATATTCCAAATATTTTTTAAGATGAATTTCAATAATAATAATAAACAATAATAATAATTAGGAATCCAAAATAACATCACAGGAAATAACTTGTAGATTATTGACCAAAAAACTAACATTTTAGTTAATATAGTTAATATTTACAAATTGTGTAATTCTTGAAGATTTTTTTGAGATTTTGAAACATCTAACTGGAAATCAAGGATTTACTATATCTGAAAATTTATTACAGTTTGAAAATTTTAACCAATGATTATAATTATTTAACAGTTTCAAGGAGATCTATAAATATGAGATAAAAGAAATTGGTATCATATTTTAAAACTTTAAGATTTAACCATTTACAATGAATGACTAATGTGAAATGTTTGCTTAAATTTTCCAGAATTAGATGATAAAATAGTTGAGACTATGCTAATTTATTAATTTATTAGCAAGTTTACTAATTTTGCAGATAGATTATCCAATTTGAGCAATAAAGTAATTGTATTTCAACTTTATGAAAAATAAGTTATTAAAAGAATCAATGAACATTTTTACTCTTCATTATTGCAATATTTATTAGCATTATTTTTATTTATCCCTGAAAATCAGTAAATAATGCGCCACTAAACTTTTTAATGACTAAGTAATAGATAACATAAGTTGAACAATTTTGAAATATCAATTAATCACTAATTTATTTAGATAAATGTATTAATTATTATGGAAACAAAATCTGAATTAGCTACAAACACGAAAACAAAACGTCATTTAATTCATCTGTTGCATTATTAACAATTGTTTATCTGCCAAAATTGAGTTTACTTCACTAACAATTTCAATATAATTTTAGTAGATATAAACATTAATCATAGTCAATTTTAGAATTTTTTGAATTCTTTAAAGGGTCATTTATTAAATGTTAAAACTCGAAATGGCAAATGTCCAGAGAAAATCTACTTTTGAAGTCATAAGTAACCTTTCATCAGACTCCTGGAAATTTATAAATTTTTTCTTGTAAAATGTGAATGGTTTGGACTTTAAGAAATATTCAAAATCCTGCCTGATTGGCTTTTCAAAATTAAAGATTTTCCAGTGAAAAAGAAGTATAAGTATAAGAAACAGAAAAGATGATAGTATCTCAGAATAAGATTCGGGCAGTAAGATGGATGTGATAACACAGATCATCCATGTTGAAGGACTTATTATTAAGTCATCCTTCTTGTATGTGATCCTGGACTGTTTTGAAAAAAAAATGTTTTTGTGATTGAAGAGTGCAAAACGATTTTCATGGAATTTGAAAGATAGAAGAAGATAAATAGTTATAAATTGTTATCTATTATCGACCTCTTAGACTCTCTTAGAACCAACATGAGAATTGAATACTTACTTAACTTGATGATATTCTCCTCTAAGAATCACACACTAATTACTAATTGAAGTTTTTCAATATAGTATTGCAAATCAAATACAAATACTATAACAAAAATGGTTCAACCGCACAATGCGTAAACACAATCACAGACTGATAACGAAGGAGTAGTTCCATGATGCGCACTAAGGACTCGAAGCAGTTTCATCCATCGAGGATGAGGACCCTCTGACATCTAAACACTTTGAACAGTAAACTCTAACATTGCGTCAAACCTACGACAATTTTGTCACAATCCCGCACGAAATGTTCTTGAAAGCAACGAATCTATTACAATTGTGGAAGATCTTNGGAAGATCTTAGGATTGAAACATTTATCGAAACCGAAAAGCGAGGAGACGCGCCGTTATAGCTGTCCGTCAGTTTTCCGCCCGCTAATTTTGTGATCGGCTGATTATCGCAAAGAGTTCGACTTCTCGATGGTGGGCCGTTATGACTTCTTTATCATATCATCAGCGACAATACGAATCGGAATGTGCGTTTTGCATGCGCGTGCACGACGCGAATCGGCGAAGAAGTCGCTCGCTGCCGACGATGCGCAAGTTACTTAAGTCAACTTCTTCGCGACTCCTGGACGGACACAAACACGCGCACGCTCTGCACTTGTCCGTCACTCTCTACTCCAGTGACCGACTCCTCGATGCTGACGAGCCCGTCGACCGTTGAATACCCAATTTATGGCTGCGTTTCGACTTAAGTCACCTCCACTCCACATTTAATTGCGCGATTTCGTACCCTGCATGCAAGCAAAAGAATGCCAAATTAAGGTGCAGGTCTTATGAGTTGATTGTCACCTTTTGTTGTTTGGTGGTAAAAACAGAATTTGAATTTGTTTCCTGGTCATTTTGTTAAAACGGTTTTGTGGCTTGGTGAATAAGTTATTTTTTACTATGGAATAATATACATTTAATAATTTTCTGTATTGTTTTTTTCAATGAGGAAGATATGCATTATAAAGTTATGATGTTTTGTTATGCATAAAGTTTCAAATTGAGGAATTCCTTATGATGGATCAAAGAAGGAGTTGAAAGGAAGAATAAGTGAAAATTATACTTATGGAAATGATTCAGTAATAATGCAATAAAATGTACTGTGTGATCGACTATGATTATGCATATTATAATCAAGTATATCATAAATGATAATTGCAAGTAATATTTTGTATTCTTTATAATCTTTAATATAAAACTTTCGATGTTCTTAATAAACTTCAAATTTCAGAGATTCCAAATTTGAACTAAAGTTTAATAATAAAAATAATCATCATTTGCAAAAATTTCTTTCAAATATTCTTCAAATTTTCTTCTTTGTAAGCACATTACATTTTATAAAGAATTGTCACGAATTTCCAAAAATTTGACTAAACTTTGCTCAGGACTTTCATTAAATTACTGTAAGTTTTGATTTTGAGTCCATCGAATCGATAATTTAATATATGCGAATGTGGTCTATTTTTTTTGAATGAAAAGAAAATTTTTTAACATTCATGAAGTGTACTGAGCATTTTATTGTTCAGACTGAACACGAATTTGTGGGCCAATTCGTGCCAAGTATCGATACAGACTAAAATTGACACCATTATTGATTTTCGCCAATTTTATATCAATACTGCAAACTCTAATTGGAACCATTGACATCAATTTAATCGCAAAACAGAACATATACAACCTATTTGTTATCATAAACTAAAAGATAACTATTCACTAAATTGAAGAAGTTCATTTCTAGTAAGTTATTGTTTTTTTTTGAGCCTGAAAAATAAATTTCGAAGTTGATGTTAATTAGATGTATTGACAAATTAAGTTACGCATCAATTTTTTATAAAAGATAATAAATGATTATCATTATATTATGGATTAATCTTCACTAATGAATTTTGTTGATAATCGAAATTAATTCAGGTACACACATGAAGAAGCCTGTCTTCAAGAAGTCTTAAAGTCACTGGTTTTCATTGTCAATACATTCATGTATGAATTACAACCGACGAGTTTCGCGAATTGCTTGAATGGCTTCAAATGGTTGCCATTCATTATAAATGTCCATTGTTAATACTTCCTCTACAAGTCTGCAAAACACAAGAAGTAGTTAGATGGAAGATAGGAAAATTTTGGTTATCCTACCACTTGTTTCCATTTTTCTTTCTTTTTTTGATAATTTGTATATTATGCAATTGCAAAAACGTATAATGCTCACAAGCATAACTCAAGATATGCAGACATTAAATTTGCATAAACTTGCCATTTCCTTATGATCTTATTCATTCCATATTATGATAACGAAAAACGTTTCATATCCATTATAAAATGAATGCATAATAAGGTATTTAATTTTTCTATTATTTTTTCACCGTTTGTGATACTGCAAACTAAAAGAAATTTCGTCAATATAATTGTTATTAACAGTAAAACAATAAAAAACAGTTCAAATAATCTAGTGTTATACAATGAAAACTTCCTTGTTTTACTTTTAATTTTGATACCAAAGTATGTTTCAAAATAGTTTCCCAAGTTGTTTTACCCTATAGTTAGTACAGTAACAATATATTTGTTTATATAATCATTAACAAAGTTCAATTACATACAATAATCTAAAATACAAATATAGCTTTACTTCTTGCATCCGCCACAATAATATCTAAATTGGCATTCGTGCAGAGTCCAGTAATGGAAGTAAATTTATACTCTGTTGATGAACTCTTCACAAAATTCCCATTGGTGTCAAAGATTTGCAATCGTTTATTTCCTGAATCGCCAACCAAAATATGCCCCTTCGCATCGACATGCAGAACTTGCATGGTGTGAATTTCGCCATTAAATTTGCCCGAACGGCCAAAAACATGCAAACGTTTCAAAGTTACAGCATCGAAGACTTTGATACGATTGTTGCCTGTATCAGCAACAGCTATTATCCTTCCATCAGTACCAACATCAGTTGGCTTCGAAAACTCCGTGTAATTATCAATAATCCCAAGAACATTCAAAATCTGACCAGAAATGGAGTTCACAAGGATAACTCGATTGTTTCCGGTATCGCAAACAAGTAAGTCGCCATCTTTTGTTAACGTAATTCCATGTGGACTAGACAAACGATTCGGTGATAATTTACGTTTATAACTACCATCTTGATCAAAAACATGTATGCAATTCTTCCACTGGTCAGATACAAAAATTTCGCTTGTTTTACTATTGCATGCAATGCTTTGGGCGCATAGCATTTCCTCATGCTCTAATCGACTTGTAATTTTGTTGGTGCTAATATTGAAAGTGTATACAATTTGCATATTGCAAATGTACACTTCATTCGCGTACCATGGCGATGCACAAAGCCCAGTCGGTTTTTGTAATTTGTGAAAACTTAATTTTGGTTGCCGAAATTGCCTGTCCTTGTATGCATTCATTTGTTGATCAACATTATTTGAATCGATTTGTCCATACCAAGATGGTGCTAAGTATTTTCCACTACTTTCCAATTGCAACGAAGTTTCATTGAACGATTTGTAATCGAACAGCACATTGCTGAGTACTTCACTCATGTTTAAAATCTTCTTCTGGCAATCCATATAACGTGCAACCTGCGCAATATTAAATTAATAACGGTAATATTATATTATGTTTATGCATTTCACCTTGTCATCAGAGTTGTTGATATCCTTTTGAGTTTCGCTGCCATCACCAATAAGGAAATTTATTTGAGTTGAAATGCCATGCACTTGTTTGGAACAAGTTTCAAACATGGTTTCAACTTCCTGCCCTAGAGAGACTTCCAAGTCTTGTAGGTTTTTAATTTTTTGATCAATTACATCATGAATTTCATCCGCTAATTGTTCAGTGTGTCGTTTATATTGCAGGAGTTCATATTCCAAGCGCATTTTGTTTTTTGCAAGTTGCTCCTGGAAATTGCTAATTCGATCCGCTAATTCATCTGCGTGTTTTTCATAACATTCTTTCTTGCAAAATATCTAAAAGGACATTCATAAGTATCAAATTATCTTTGGTACATCGAGTCATTTACCAATTGACAATGAGTGCATTTCATTTCATCCTTGCATATCATTTTACATTCAAAACAAGCAGAATCCTTGCTAATTGACGAATCAGATTTTTCAGGACTTCCTTTGTGTAAAAGTCCCAATAAACTATTAACGTACAAATTTCCTGGCAGCATGTAAAGATCATTAATTGTGGTTTCCTTTTGGCAAAGAGGACACGTAATAGAGGTTGATTCATTGGGAGACGAATTTGTTTTCTGCCACATTTCCTCCAGGCATTTGAAACAAAACGTATGTTGACAATGCAACATTTTGGGATTCTCCAATCTGCATAAACATATTCCGCATTCTACAAGTTCTTCAAATGCAACCATGGACTGATTTCGCCTAAGAACAAAACAGTTTCAAATTTATTAATTGTAAGTACGTCACTTAATATACATACCTTAATATTTTTGTCCTTTTATTGTCATCATAAATCGGTGGAGGTAAACTTTGTGCTCGATTTATTGCAACTTTTGTCTTCAAACTACGTGATTCCACAAATGACGTGATTTTTCGTTTTGCATCAATTGTTTCAGACATTTTGTTGTACACTAACTAAATTATTACAATGTGAATGAACATAACAAAATATTATCTATTATTAGTATCGGATTAAACATTCTATAGTCGTTTGCAAAAACAAACTTAATCGAGAATTTTATCACTTATAGATTATTTGATTGATGATAAAC
>JARJDZ010004598.1:0-10257 GCA_030264555.1 Aleochara sp. GC000083 | reverse complement strand
CTATAAGTCTCCAGTGCGTTCACATACAAGATGTTCACTGATGATGCCCTCAAAAATTCGGGTTCAGTATATTTTGGCAATGGTGCAAAATAATTACGGGGACCAGTGGTAGATTTCGTTGAAAATTGAGTTATTTACTGGGTTCGTTGAGTTATAATCCTTAAATTTTCCTGCTCGATATTATTTTGCAGATAGGAAGTTTGAGTTACTTTTATTACCGGATGTTCGATAAAATGGTTGCAAATATTTGGTCATTTCGAAATTCAGCTGAATCGTTTATATTCACATTTAGACTTTTAGATTTTCCTTTTATCAAATTACGAATGTAAAGATTTTGATCACTATTTATTATGTTTGAATGTTCTTATAAACTTATTGTTGATCAAAATCGAAGACTATTGTATTGTTTATAAGAATAGTTTTATCGGATTTATAGGATTATTCCTTATGTTAATTTTTCGTATGAAACATACTTTTAGAACAATTCAATTTTTATACTGAATTTGAAGTAGAAAATGAAAAAAAGAAAATTCTAATATTTGCGTAAGATTTTTCATCCAGATTTCAAAAATTTAGATTATTCTAGAATATTTAAATTTGCTTACCTCACTTCGATGATTCAGTAGTCTCATGATTTCGCTCCTGATAACCATTTCTGAAACAAAATATTGTTTATATTATTTTGTTGTATATTATTTTGTTATTTTGAGATTAAAATAGTAGTATTTTTTAAGCAGTTAAGAATTCACAAAAGTTTTGACTTAAAATCATTCGAATTCCTTAAATACGTTGATGAAGTTATTGATGGTCAAAATTCAGGTCAGATTGTTTAAAAAACTAAACTAAACATTTCTGAAACGTTGCCATAAAAAAGTGGCAAACCAAAATACCATTCTGTATATTGCCAAAATACAAAGCCCTGGAAAGAAACCAGCAATCATCCTATATACAACAATAAGAATTGTAAGAAAAATTTCCACCATCTATGAGATTGTACGTCCAAACGAAAGACAAGAAGTCCGCCAAAAAATATACAAAACGCCATCGTCGATTACACCTACGTCTTCGTCCTTCGCGCAATGCAGAATACACGAATGTGGATGTGCAGAAATGAGGCAAAATATCAGTAAAATTCATGCCATATCAAAAGAACAAACAGCACATTGATATTTTATCGCAACTTCCCGACGCGTCTACTGCACGCTTCAAGCAATCTATCACTCGCTGCCCCCGAGGGGCTTTGAACGCCCTCCCCGTCAGCTCCCTGGATCCCTGCGGCCACCACCTCCGACGTGGGGATATCCTCCAGCTTCAGCCGCCCACGTAGCCGCCAACTCCCGGCTGCATCAGCAAACTGGAGCCCAACAGCTCCAGGGGAGCGCATCAAACCGAGGATGGGTTGCAAATATATCAACGTTTAAGTACAGAATGTTGGAACAAATTTTCAATAAAAATGCATATCCTAGGCTTGGATCAACAAATATTTGCAGGGTGTTGGTTGAGATTGATGCTTGGATTTTTAATTCGATTATTGGTATTGTATTTGTATTGAAGATGAAATGAATAATTGAAGTTGATGGTATAAATTGAGGATTTTGATAAATCCATCATATCAAACAGGTTTCAGCTATTATATTTGTTCATTGACAACCCAAACTTGTGGTCGTATCATTATCGTTTCGTTCTTATTATATTCGATATATCATAAAGTTAGTTCTTTTAGGGTAGCTAACAATGAGTTGGATTTATTTCTGTGTCCACTTTTCGTTATTACATGAAATTTTCTTGATGGTGTTTTCAGGAAAACATTTCTGTAGTGAATTCATTATATATAATTTCAGAATATTAGCAATTTTATCCTTTTAAATCTGATTATCCTTGATTGTCATTTTGGAAGTTCAAGTTGATAAGGCTCCAAATTAATCAAAATTTGTATTTTTCAGAGTTTTTGGATTATGAACGAGTAGATCATAGCTGAATTTATTACAAAACATTTTATGGTATATCAAAATAATTAGTTTTTGCATTTGCAAATAAAATGTTGAGTTTCTTTCTCCAAATATTTAATAGGTATCCTATGAGTTAAATTTATTTCTGTATTCACATTTTCGTGATATTGAAACTTCACGATAAGTTTTTGATGGTGTATTATTAATTATTAAGTATCTTATGAGATATCTATTAGATATTATATTTCAGTGTCCACTTTTCGTTATAATATTATATTTTCCTGACAGTGCTTTTGTGATAATTTTTCTGGTGTGTATTTATCCATTGCATACAATCTAAGAATATTAGCAAAACTGTCATTTAAGATTTGAAAATATTAAAGAATTCTATTTTTGGATGCAATTTTGGAAGAAAAACTAACATTTAGGAGTTTAGGACTTCAAATCAATCCATATCTCAACTTTAGGATCTTATAATTATCAAAAGGTAGATCACAGCTGAATTTAATATGAAACAATTATTTCAAAATATAGCAAATCAATTATTTTTTTCTGATACCAATCTTTTTTCCAAGTATTTTGAGATTCTTTAACATTTTTCTATTAAATTAAAACTTCGAATTCTAGATAGGATATTTTATTACGTATTTTAGTTTGAGCGAATGATTTTTCATAATGGAATACAGTAAATAAAATAAAATTGGAATTTAGTAAACTGACTTCGATAAATGCTCGAAGAAAATATAAAAAATTAAATCTTGTGATATTTTTATCACATTGAAAGACGTGTTCATATAAATTTTAATGTCTCAATTACAAAGGTGAAACCTTAAAAGCTGGTCTAAACCGCGTCACCTGATTAGGAATTTAAGCGTCGTTACACTTTAATTTCTTCATTTAAGATCCCCGAAATTTATTCCGATTTTTACGTGTCAACCCCATATTTCCCAGCCATATCATGCACCCGATTGGCCCCGTTGAAATTTCCAGCCCGAAAACGATAAAAACTTTATGCGCATCAATTACGATTTTGCACGCACATCCAGACGGGCAGCAATCATAATTCCAAGATTACAATATCAACGAAATCAAGTGTGCAGCGTTAACGAGCTAGAAACCATCTCTGATTGCTAATGAAATATTTAAGAGCCGAATAGCGCAAAGATAAGCGACCGCCGACCAATGCTTTCAAACATTCATAATCCAATTTCGCAAAAAGCTCCTTTTGTTTCATGGCTTTCATGTCACTTTTCACGTTTCATTTTTTATTTTTTATTTCTAAACCTTTACCATGTTATATTTAGAGTGTATCCTCTCTAACTTTTCCTTCCAAGAAAGAAGGAAAGTATTTTTTGCAACAATTTTCACGATCAGACATTTCAATAACTGACATTCGTACTAATTGATATTAGATTTCCACATACAAAAGAAAGCTTCATAATCCTCGGTTCGATTCGTTTCACCCTCTTCCAAGATTTCGTGACATTTCCCCCAAATCATTCCGAATATATGAATCCGAGGAAATTTGTGACTTTTCGAAGAATTATTTTATTGGATTACTGCTTTTGGGGGGTCCTGATATTACGAACACCCCGTGTAAAACAATAATAATTGTTTACGACAAGAGCAGAATTAAACGGTTTACCCAATGTACCGTGAGCAATAGCCAAGTTATTTATTGTTATTATTACAACAAACAAGCTCTCGAGAGCTCCTTCTTCGCAATCTTCAGAATTTACTGATGCGGCCTCTAAGGGAGGAAGTTTTACCGCTCTCAATATTGGCGTTTGACATTTTGATGGTCGAATGACTCGCCGGTCGACACAAAAACTCTTCGGTAATTAACGAAATGATTGCGCGCCGTCGAACAAACGTAATCAGAAACGCCCCACATTCACGTGTAATGACTTCGGCCGCCCTTAACGGAAGCACGCCTGACGACGCTACAAAAATGGACGAAAGAAATCAACGGCAATAATTAACAACCCTCGCCCTTCCAATGGCAAATTATGCCACCCTTGTATCCAACTAATTTCGGCCATAAGTCATAAATAAACGTAATCAACATAATAGGTCGTACTAAAAACTTTCCTTGTATATATCCATTATTTCATCAATTTTTGTATATATATCAGGTGGATAGATAAACCAAAAAAATCCTAAAATTGTTCTAGTAAGTTTACTTTATCCTAGGAGAATGAAAATTTGATTTTTTAGGAAAAAAAGTGGTTTCAAAAAGTACTGGAAATAAGTATAATGATAACGTGACTACGTTTACTTTGCACTCCCTAGTTAATTAACAAGCTAATGTTATGATTTCGTCGATCGTAAAAGTAATTTCACGTTGTGGTTTTTGTTGGGCTATACAATTCAAAAAGTTTTATCAATCAAAATGTTCCCCCGAAACGAAACTTCATGAAATTCATGATACCTTAAATATTTGTGTTGACGTGCATTATATTTCAGTCATGCTGCATTAATACCCCTCATGAATCATGCATAATTAACATAAAATCTACAAAATTACTAAATTTGTTTACTTGTTTACCCAACTAAATTTGAGTACCTAAATTAGCTGCTACATTTACCCAGTTCAAAACGACTAAAATTTTACTAATTGCTAGGCATTTTTTTAACATTATTGGATTACAATACGAAATTGATTAACAAATTGTTGGTTTTAGGAAACACTCGTTGTTACAGGACACAAGGTAAAGGAACCTTCCAGACACAATCATGCGCATTCGCCACATGAAATTAAAATTAGTATTCGTCTTCGTCTGGGTAGTCTGGAAAGTCTAGACATTCGACGATGATGGTGATGATGGGGCACTGAGTGCAGATAATTGTGGGTGGCATTCGGGGGAATGTGTACTTAACAGCTGGTTGGAATAGTGGAATTATTGATAATTGCATGAAATGTTTACTAGACTATGTGATCTTTTGGTTTATTCAATGCGATTGCTCTCCCAGTCGAAATAGCTTTAGTACCTACGAATGAATCCAGCTCGATGAGCGGTCTTTTGTTAATTGGCAACGTGGTGAAATCGAGTGCCAGATTGTAAGGTTATTATTTCTAATTTCAATTAGTTTCATGGTTCATCAAGATATTTTGAGAGTATTAGTATGATATGAAGATTGTTCGATGAACAATGAGAAAGAAACTTAAAAGAAAGATGGATACAAAAATGTTCCAGTAGATTTCTAGAAGAAGGTCTATCTTGAAACATTTTAATCCCAAAGAAAATTTTTGTAAATATTCTAGAAGCTTCCTAAATCAATTTTCAAATGATCTATTCTGATCAATATGTTTGTATTACTGTGTTCTTTGATAAATAATGAGAAAAAATCTTCCAGGATAAGTTGGATATAAAAATGTTCTAGAAGTCTTCTATAACAAGGTCTATCATGAATTATTTCAACTTCAAAGAAACTTCTGAAAATTTCTAGAAACTATTTAAATAAATATTCAAATGATCTATTTTGATCTATATGTTTGTGTTACTGTGTTATTAAATAAACAATGAGGAAAATTCTGTAGGATAAGTTGGATACAAAAATGTTCTAGTAGATTTCTAAAGCAAGTTCTATATTGAACTATTTCAATTACAAAGAAATTTCTGAAAATGTTCTAGAAGTTTTCTATAATAACTTTCAATTGAACTATTATTTTATTAGATACATAATGATGAAGAAATTCCGGGGATAAGTTGGATACAAAAATGCTAGATGCTTCCTATAACAAGGTTCTATGTTGAACTATTTCAACTTCAAAGAAACTATTGAAAATGTTCCAGAAGCTTTTTCTATGTCAAGTTTTAACTGATCTATTTTGATCTGTAGATGTTGGGGTTACTGTATTATTACATAAACAATAAAGAAGAAACTTCTAGAATAAGTTGGTTACAAAAATTGTTCTAGAAGTTTAATATAAGATGTTCTATCTTGAAGTATTTCAATTTCAACGAAACTTTTGAAAATGTTCTAGAAGTTTTCTATATCAAGTTTTTACTGCTCTATTTTAAACTGTAGAAGTTTGTGTTATTGTGGTATTAGATAAACAATAAGGAAGTATTCTATAACAAGGTCTAATTCGAACTAATTCAATTCCAAAAAAACTTCTAAAAATGTTCTAGACGTTTTCTATATCAATCTTCAACTAAACTATTTTTTCTGTATATGTTTGTAAAAATTTTGATCTGTATTTCAATTCACATGTGAAACATTTAAAAAATTCAATCCTTTCCCATTCCTCAAACCTCGAGAGACCCATTACAACCACATTAAAACATGTTTGTACAAAATTAATTAAACCATACAACCCTCTCATAATGAACGCTCAGGATGAAGGTGCACGCTAAAATGATTTGATTATCCAGTCAAAAATGTTGTTAGCCCTGAATAAAATTCAAATGCCTGCAGTTGCCGTAACTGGCAGGCTGAAGAAAACTGGAGCACACCTCATTTTCCCAAATTTCCTCAATCCGGATCCCGCGAGTAATCCGCTTCCCTGGTCCCCATGCAGGATTGCGAACCTCCTTCGCAGGAGGCGACCATTGCGGATGGTTGCGGAGGGCTTGTGTGCAGTTGTTGTTGCTGGCGCTGGCGCTGGACTTTGGGAGGGAAATTCCGGAAGGTAATACGAGAGTGCCTCATCAGTCACAGTCAGTTCTAGCAAATTATTGTGGCTATCCCTTCCTGTCTGCGAGATTTACACCTCGTATACACCGACACAGCCAGATGCGCAAATACACAAACCCTTACGAGACAATAAGCCGCCGAAGCCTCACCGCCAACTACAGAACGTCCCGTGTGCGGAACGGCTTCGATAGCTTCAGCTTGTTGCAAAAATACACCCCGGGGAGGAGGGATGTGCGAATGTGAGACGCTGTGTATGGAGGCGGCATGTTTTTTGCGCATCCTCGGTGAAAGCAAAATTCAAAGAGGCATTCATATGCGCGTATTGTGAGTGCATTCAGTCCACAGGTTTAACGTGCCTCTACGTGTGCTCGAAACAAAGACCTCCTCTCATCATCATCATTCATTTAAATTTTGCAAAAGAATACAAAGCTAGGCTCTTGTTGTTGGCCGGCTGTGTGCAATGTACCATGGGTTAAGAGGCTTGGGATGTGCGAGGGACGGGAAACATTAGAAGGTGCGTTTTTTGTCCAGATTCCTCGACGAGGTCGAGGGTAAATTGAATCGCAGAGATGAGAGGCTACCGCAACTATGGTTCCAATGGTTCCAAGTTTTGGTTGGATTAAGGTTTTGCAGGTTACGCAATTACGCACAGATTTTGTCTGGGGTGTATTTTTTAAAGCCCTATGTGGAATGGTTTCAATGGTCTGTCGTATTTTCGGTTTGGTAGGGTTTATATTTAAGAGCTTGGTGGTAAATTGAATAATTTATCAGGATCGACGATTAATACGATACAGTGTCTTTATGGTATTTGCGGTTTGGCAGCAATTTAATTGAACTATCCATGGATAATAAATTGCTTTTATTAATTAGTTACGTGGTTTGATGTATGGGTTATAAAGTGAAAGGCTTTTGTCAAGGGCCAACGATAACAATGATTCAGTCATGGTATTTGTAACTTTTCAATAGGATGTTGAGTAAGTGTTGGTAAAGAAAGATCAATGAAAAGTGTTAAAAATGAATGATTAATAGAAGTTTTCATTTATACTAGGTGAGTGAGAAAATTTGTACTGTGCATGATTTTAAATTTGATTTTTAATTCTGGTACATTATGGAATAAAAAGTTCATTTCATAAGGTAAAACTTCTTGTTTTGTAGACTTGTATCTTATCTTCTAAGGTTTCATAACTTTAATTACAAGTTGTACCTTCATTTAACTGAGTCAAAATTTTTAGATGGTTTTAATAGTCGAATAGGCTTTTTGTTCTTCAGTTATATGGTGACAAATTAAGGTTTTTTCGTTGTGTCGATTGTCTTCAGTAAAGTAAGAGTATATAGGGCCAAAAAGATCCTTAAAGAGTTAATTGGAGGATCAAGAATTTTTGAAAAATCTGAATATCATCCAATAATATCCAATAGTTGGTTTTTATTTGAGAATTAGCAGTAGATGTTGGCCAATCTTGAAGTTCAAAATCAGGATTTCTAGTAAAATGTAAAAGCATCCTTAAAATACTTTTAAGGACAAATGTTCAAATATCCATAGTAACTTAATGTCTCTTTAAAATCCCAGGAAGTTTCACCCCAATTTAGAATTATAATTGTAATTGAATAGAGTTATATCATATTTTTGAAACCTGAATTGAATCCAAGCACTGGAATTACTTATTTATGGTCCTTTCTGACAAATCTTAATTGTGGTTCACTCGCCCATCTAATACTCTAAACTTTGTCATCATAATCATCAGATTTTGTCATCATACTCATCAAAATACTAGTGGTAAATGTAATAATAGTAACTAGTAGAAACTAGGATACAACTCTTAATATTAAAATTCAAGATTTTAGCATCTTGAAAACTGAAAGTCCTTTGAAGCCCTTGGAAAATTTCAAGAACTAATTTATCCTTGTGTACCACCTTATTGGTAGAATAGTAATAAAAATGAAGTCTATTTATTAGTATAACTATTTGAGAAGTTGTTACCTCAGATTTCTAGAACACTAGAATACAAATTTGAAAACTGAACCCCTAATTTCAAATACAAATCAAAACCCTAGAAACTCAAAGTTATAAGAAAAAATCACATCAATTTAGAAGCACCTATTTGAAAACTAAATAGCAGGTGATAAAATATAAAGCTAGTGAAACAAGGAGACACTCTATTTATTCTGATCCTCGACGAGTAAAAAAACCGGCACAAATAAATCCAATCCAACCAGAAACCAAAACAAAGTCGCGTCGGTTTGTTTGATGCGTCCCACTGTTCGGTGGAGAATCTCTTGGGAAATACATGAAATTTTAATTTATTCTTTTTTATCGCCCGTTACGCAAATATAGAGCAGCCGACGCATAACATGAGTGCGTGGCACTCGTTGGCTTTATGGCTTCATTAAAACAAAAATTAAAACCAAACATTCGAACAACGCGCATATATTGTGTCCTCGCCACTTTTTACTGCCGCAATATTGAGCTCGTCTGGCGAAAATACACCCGATGCACACGTATATCACATCCAAACAACATTGTTGATTTGTTCATTTTCGCGTGAGAGTTTTCCAATGCCCCTATTTTCAATCACTTTTTTCTTTTGCAGCTGATGAAACATGTATTAGTCATGCGTTAATTAAACAATATGCAATGAGGTATTTCTTCATTGTTTTTTAGTTTCGTTTTTATTGAAGTAGGTTCATAAATTGGAGGATCAATGTCTGTTGAAGTAGTCTATCAGAAATTGATAGGGAATCTTTTCAAAAAGTTTTAGAAATGTCTTGGTTTTGTTCCAAAATAGATTAAATATAAAGACAAAACAAGGAAATAATGAAAAGTTAACTGATTAAAAATAAACTTTTGCAAGTTTTACGAATGTGTGTAATGCAAAATTACAGAAGAATGATACATACAAAAATTTATGAATTTGGAATAACATTTAGCAGAAATGTAATTTGTGATAATGACAATATTCCAAGAAAACACTTTGTCCAAATTTTTTACAACAATTTCTGATGTATAAGACAAATCTTAAATTTTATGCTTTCTACAATAATCATACCAACAAGAACAATAATTTCAAAAAATTTCAGTCATTCTCAGCAAAATTACTCTAATTTAAAAACAAATGGATATAATAATAAAGTAATATTTAAGTAAGTTTTGCAAATTCAGGAAAACAAAATATTTTATTAGTGTCAATAATGCAAAATTGGTGATTAATGAATTTACGAATTTATGATGCCATTTAACACAGGTATTATTTTCGAAAGGTTGATACAATTTTCAAAGAAGACCAAATTTGTTACTATAATTTCTGATGTATCATATCAAATGACGATTATGTCAAACAAACCTTAAATTAAACTATTATAAGCTTCTACAATAATCATACCTACAATAATTTCAAAGAATTTCAGTCATTTTCCGAAAATAAGTCTAATTTAGAAATGAATTAAGATAATAATCAAAAAATGACTGATTAAAAAGTTTCAGGAAAAATATCAGAATATTTAATGTGCGTGAGTAATGCAAAATTACAAAGAAGTGATTTACTAATTTATGAATTTGTGGTAACATTTAACACAAGTACTATTTTGGAAGAGTTGAGTCAATTTTCAAAAAATGCGAAATTCTTCAATTTTTGATGACACGTATCCAACGCCATTGGTAGTACCAAAATTT
>JARJDZ010004597.1:0-25065 GCA_030264555.1 Aleochara sp. GC000083 | reverse complement strand
GTAGCGTGTTGCATAATTCTCATATATCTTTTTCAAGCCTATTAATTGTTTCATGGATTTTATTTGTTTTTATGTGATTTGTAAAAAAAAAATGTTTTTTTTTAACTTATACACTAGTTTAATACTAATACTAAATAATATCGTGAATGCTTGTTTATTAACATTAATTGTATCTTTCTTATTGGGTGGATAACTTCCGAACCGATAACTCAATTCTACCCATTGTTTATACATTGCCATGGTGACTTCTAGTTTCATTGATTTTTAGAATTAGTATTCAATCCGTCAACGCCTTCAGGTACTAGACATAAATGAACGTTGATTATTTTGCCATAAATTTATTTCTCTACGTTAAATGGCAGACGACGCGCCGAGCCAACCAACTGAGACGAAAAAAATCGTCCACACATATCCGCTTATAAGGGTATCAATTACATTTCTGTAAAGTTAAAATTCAACAAACAATATTCTAGGAATCTGATATGCCAGAGGAAATGAAGCAAGAGTCAATGGAAATGGCCGTAACGGCCTGCGAGAAATTCGCGAACAACAATGAGGCGGCTGCAAAAATGATCAAGGAACAGATGGACAAGAAATTCGGACCCCCATTTCACGTTGTTGTTGGTGAAGGGTTTGGTTTTGAGATCACCTATGAATGTTCCAACCTTTTATACATGTTCTTTGGGGGGAATATTGCCATCGTGGTATGGAAATGTTTATGAACGTTAATATAATACCAGCTTTAAAATACCTTTTATCATCTAACTTTAAAAACGATTAAACAATTCATGCGAACTATAAAATAACGATTAAACAATATCAAATAAAATATGAACGTTGTAAATAACGATATCATTTCAGTCCTCATTGGCAAAACGGCAAAGTATTGATTGGTTTTAGTTGATTTCGTTTTGTTGCCCTATGAATAGTAAAAATTCCTGCAGAAATTGCGGCAAGTTTGAATTATTGGAAGGCTAGCCTATTAATACCTTAATTGCACTTGAATTACATGTAGAATTTGGAGCGATAGCTTTCTAAATGTAACTAATCTAATTGCCTCTAATTAAAACGATACTAGGCTCATCATCCTTTTACTTGTTAATTGCTGTTGTTGAGGAGGGAGCTTGATGTGCATTATATTCCGTTACTAATGCTTTTGTGGCCTTGGCAATTTCATAGGCACATTGTCGCACCTTTGAAAAGTATTTTTCAGCGGATGCCGTATCTTCTGTCTTCGTATTTTGAAGTCCAATACAATTCGCTTGGAGTTGTGCGACGCTTTCTTGCAACTCTTTGACAATATCACTACCAGTATCCTGTAATAAAAATAAATAATAGTTAAGAAATTCACAAAATTGCAGTTCTATAACTACCGCTGGTATAGCTTTGGTGAGATTTTGAACAGCGAGAAAGATACGATCTGCATAACTCAGACAATTTCGAGGCCCACTGCTGCGAATACTATTCCACATATCCTGGATGCCTCTGGTCACCTGCGCGGTGTATAACATTACGTTCTGGCTTTGCGAAATGGTTTTCTCATGATGTTTAATCTACAAGAAATTATAATCAAGTGACAGTTTCAGAACTTTAGCGATTCAATTATTACATGATTTTTCATTGTTTGCCAATTAGGAGTCCTCAAGCCTTCTCTGGTTTCATACATGGATGATGGACGAACAAGTCGCTTGGATGAACGATCAATCTCGTTATTGTTGTCACCAAAACGACCGTTAGTCAGTGAAGTCATCGAATGCGCATCATCAGGTCGATTCTTTGAATCAAAAGTTGAATTATTTATACATTATTCTTTTTGTTATAGTACTTACGCTCAGAATGTAAGGATCCAAGGAATGTGAACCGCTGTTAGAAATCGGGGATGTCGTCCGATTTCCATTGAGAGTATTCGTTGACGAGGTGGCATCCAATTGCACGCTGGAAAGACGTGAACGCAGCTCGTGATTTACATGGCTGAGATGCTCAACGAGTGCCTTCAAATTAGTGACTTCCCCCTTCAGATCCGTTATAGTATTTGTTGATTCACGTAGGCGCTTCATCAGATCTTCATACTTTTCCGGTTGTTTCGCTTGTTGTTTTACGTTCTGATTTTGATCTCTCAATATCGGTTTGTCGCTTGTGGAGTCTTTGGCATCCTCAACGTCGCACTCATCGTCAGAGGCTACTGAATCATACAGAGGGTCATCGTCCATATGCTCAGAGAGATGCTTATTTTGATATTGTTGTCGTCGCTGTACATTTTCCAAGATATCGCGTACCAAGGCCTTCAATTCCGGTGTGGGAAATCGTGCCAATTTCTGACGCGACTGATTCCTTGTGCTTGATAATGTTGCATCCACCGGAAGAAATGGAACGGCTGGTAGATCAATTGTATCGGAACTTCCCAACCATGCTGCAAAATATTACAGGCATTTTAATTACAAGAATTTTAGAAAATAGCTGCTGGTTATTTTAGAACTTACAGATCCTTAAATACGTATTAGGCAGCAAAACAGAAACGCATTTTAATTAGTCTCAAAATTATGAGAAAAGCACATTCAGAAAAGATTGAGATATAATTGAGTTTTCAACTTTTGAATACTTACAAGCTTCCACTTCACGACGGTCCACTTCATCATAAACATCTTTAACAAATTCTTCAAAAACATTATTGGGAAGCTGCAACATAAACAATTAGATTCACACTCAATTTCCACAATAATAATCAAACCTTATTCAATTTCTCTGATGCTGACACACTTGATGGACTGAGCTGCTTGGGCATGAGAAAATGTATCCCATTTTGATGATCTGGTTTTCTCATGTACAAAAACTGAGAGAATTTATCAGTTACCTCATACTGAGCCTCCACCAGACGATTCAAAATATTATTGTGAATGCTCTGTCTAAAAATTCAATCAAATATTGAGCAAGCAGCTGAAAACATAGAAGGATACATACTTTGCATAATGTATAGGTGTATTTCCAGTTGCATCTGGATAAGTTGGATCTGCCCCATAAACTATTAGCAGTTCCACCTGTCCAATCTGACTTGCCTTAACTGCTGCATGCAATGGAGTAGAACCTTTCTCATCATGGAAGTAGTTTGGATCAGCACCCTGAATTAGCAATCTGAATGAAGTGACCAAATTGTTGCTCCTAACACTTGCATGTAGCTGTTTGCCCAATTCATTTTCCACACACAGAGTGTCATCTCTTAGGGGTCTTTGAAGGAACTCATTTTGTTGATGTTTGGCTTTTATGAACTTTGCCTTTTCCCTATAAACAATATACAAAGGTATAGCAACCTGATTATTAATAGATATTAGTAATCAATAATAATCATACTCTAATGAGTCACTGGCTTGTGGTTTACGTTTGGCAAGCTTTGAATCTTTCTCCAGAGCATACTCCCAAATACTGTTGGCACCTCCTGAGTTTAAGGCATAAACCATCTAAAACAAATGAAATGTTGACTGAATTTGTGTGAATATTGCATTATAAGACTTACAGCAAGTAATGAAGCAGGCCAAACACTTTTAAGTGATTTCACAATAGAGATGTGTCTTCCAAGACTTCTGTGAGTATTGCAGCATTGTACACAGAGCAGAATTCCACGATTTATGCTTGCCCACGTTGGCTCTGTAAATGATTGTTGATAAGTGTTTACAATATGCTTAACTACTTGATATCAACCTTAAAATTAAGTATGATTGTAAACATAACATTAGCTCACCTGTTGCTCCACAATCAGCACATTGGTCGGAATTTGCACGAGATTTATTCTTGGACATCCTCGTTGTAGTATTTCAACCAGGCAGAAGCACTCACTGTTCTTGTAGTAATTATTTATTAATTAAAGTTGGATTGGCGTTGGCGATTCAGCGTCCATTTTCTAATTAAAAATACAGGCTAAAACAGAACGGAAGTAAACGGTTGGTTGCCTAACACTAACCCTGTGTTTGTATTTTATGATTGTAGAAATTAAAATTTTATCATTACAAATAATTTTAGTATTAACACTAAATTGAATTCAATTTATTAGATGCTGTTAGATTGTTGTTTTGTAATATTGCTCCAGTCCACAAAGTGGAAGAAATATAGGTTCAAACATAACAAAATTTGAGATACTGGTTGCCTATCATATATGTCATAAAGGCGGGAATACACAAAAAATGAGGGAGTAAAGTAACTTTACTCCCTAATTTTTTGTTTCATAACCTATTTAAGTTTTGACGGTTGGTGCAAGTTCTTTCAATTTTACTCATAGTTTTAATTAAGTGTGTCTTTATAATTGCTGATCAGATATAATTGGGGTTGCAAATAGGATTACATTTTCCATGTTTGCCTGAATCGTAACTGCTCGTATATGGTAATTACCATGCAGTTCAATATCGTGTAGTGCAATGGAACGGCTATAATTTATTTCGTCACTAAATTAGTCCAAAACAACTTTTACTGGATTTGTAGCTGCCCGGTGGGGCACATTAACCGAGCGCTGGCGTAAGTTGATCGTTCATTATTGCGTACATACTTAACCATGCTTTTTTTCGGTATTTGCGGCTATTAAATCACTGTGGATTTAATTCGGAGCCGAAAATTCAGCGCTTTGGAGACACACATGTTTCTATTTCTGCATGGTTGCTAATTACAGCAGCAGTGCACCAGAATGGACAAACAATCGACGCTTTGATTATGGATTGCATCGGCTCATACATATTAAGTTCGAATTTCTCTTTGATTATCATTTGAATTATGCAATGATATTGCACAAATGTAAGTAAGTAAAATCATCAGCGCTCTGAAATATCCCAGCGCGCTAAATGAACCGACACCGTTATTCGAAGAATATCGAAACAAATACGTTACGATGAGGCGAATTAGAACGTCCGCAGAAATGTCAAGCCATCAATAATAATTTGAGATTGTTCTCCAAAATTCCACCGAAAAGAGCCAACGCGAATATGAAGCTTTCTTTGTGCGCTTGATTAAAAACGCTGGATGGGTGCTTTTACTTTATTAAAAATCGTTAAAAGAATTGCTGCTATTACGTGCGGCACGGTAATGTGAACATAGGTATGTTGTTGGGATTGTGAGAATAAACTGACTTTGTCAGTTGTAGTAGGAATCCAAGGCTTACGACTCTTACATTTACTTCGACATTTATGTAACTATTTTTTCTTTGCGCTGACGAGAAATACGCATCGATCTGACGCAAATCTTCCTACGTGCGCTTCATTCATTTCTTTTGGTAAATTTGAATCAAATGTCGATCGCCGGATCACATTTGGCAGACAAAGATTTGACGCCGTAATTGGCTTATTTATTGAGAGAGCGTGGAAAAAATGAAAGGAGACATTCACAATCACATGAAATAACTAAACCAATTGCTGGTTGAATTGTTTGCTATTTTGTTCGTTCCGAATTTTAATGATTGTGTTGATTTCAGTCTCATGTGGCGGTGATTATTGTCTGGGACTCTGCAGACGTACGACATTCACTGGCCGTTACAAGGAGGTTGGATATGAAATTCGGGGAGAAAATCCAAGGTTCAACATTCATTTTCGAGGATATAGGAACAAAATTGTTGCCATTATATGAGCTATACAACCCTATACACTTCATATCCTTTTGACATTTTGCGAGTGCATTATGTCATTACTGTGGAAAAAATTACCAGTGAACAGTGTAAATTATGAATTGGTGAGTTTCAATTCTATTACAACCTTGAACTTATTGCAATTAGTATGCAGGAACATTCATTCACATTTAATGCATTCCATCATATTTTATTATCATTATAGTATTTCCCAGAACTCATACGTTGTCTTTTAGCTCATCCATGAAGGATATGATTCTACATTTGCTGACTGCAGCAAGTACCGTTTCCTGAGTGTCTCCAGTATCTTAAGCGACTTTGGAAAATGCCAATCTATCGGATTCATATCAGAAGATAAGCGTTAGGAGTTCAGTGATGAATGAAGAATGCCTCAACGACGTGTGTTCATTGAGCACGTTGAAAGTAAACGCGACGCAACGAAAAGGCAACAACAACAACACTCCATATACGAGGTCGGACTCATGGAGTATATGAATAGCACCATCGAGTCCACCAACTCTTTTTGCTCCGTCGTTGGAGCGCATACTCGTAGAATAGATACGTAAGTACTAAGTAAGTACACTTTCCTACAAGACGCATTCACGGTGCAATTGCACGCAACTCTTCGTTTCGTTGCACGCGCACCTATGCTGATCCGCGTTCGCGGCGAGCCTCTCACTCTCCCGCGCCGCAGTCTTCATCTGTTTCTTGGGAGTCGAGCGCGCCGGCGACGAAGCGAAGAGAAAAGTGACTCGAACGACGCGAAGCTGCTGCTGGAAGTCAGTCAGCTGCAGAACCGGTGAAGCAGTCGGCACGGCCGTCGTCCACATGCCCGTTGCTACGAAGTGGTACGCGCTCGTTTTCGATACGATCGCATTTCGCGTGCGATTTGCGCGCCCAAGTTGCGCCGAAGTGTAAGTATCATCAACGGATGCAAGTGCGCGGCGCGCTCGACTTGTGCAGCATCTTCAGCGCGCGCGCGGGGCCAGCGCACCACGCACCGCAAACAGTTGATTTGATTGCTTGCTAATTCTCTGCTGTGTGGTTTTTAGTTCAAATATGTGTTCGACGGCGGCTAATTGTGTTTGCGCGTGCAAATGAGGCGCAGGACAGCGTGAGACGAGAGAGCGCCGCAACGGACACGGAGCACGGATCCTGTGCCGCAGAAGGACGTGGAGGATTAGCGCCCAACTGCGCACACCGACGCCGAGTCCCAATTACACTTATCCTGGCAATGCGTGCGCATTATGGATGTTGATGACGGAGTGGCCAAAAACTGTAAGTTTTTCAAGCAGAGCATCTAATTGAGGTATAGGTACGCCATGAATGAGCAAAGTGAAAGAGAAAAATGAAGAGTTCACATTCCTGACACATTCCGTGTGGTCTTCCAATGCTGAATACTTATAAGCTTCATTTGTAGGTTAATGCAGAATTTCTAGTTATTTCACTCTCTTCGGCTCGCATTTTGATATACAACGCGGACAGCGCGCGAATTGGTCATGAATATGTAATTTCAATATCAGCAGAGGCGATTCCAATCAAGAAGACGCTGTTTTAGCGTTGAAAAGTTGTTTGAAAATTGTCAAGGTTGCTGCTGTTGCTCGTGTTGCGCACCGCGGTTCGGCCCCAGCACAATGAGTCTGAAGTAAAATGCGCATGGGTAAAAGTTATTGTGAAATTGGTTTAGTTGCCGAACGTAGATCAGCTGAAGGTTAATTGATTTTCTAGCCGTTTTTATGCGACACCAAAAATCAATAATAGCCGTCGATAAAAACGCACTCGAATTGGCAGCAAAAGCGGTTTTTAAAACGCGTTCGGCCGTTGTTAATGAGCCGTGCAGGGCAGGATATTAGTAAACAAATAAACCGATCATGCAATGCGAGTAGGAACGCAATGCGTACGACGCTGTCGCCGCGAAATTGAGGAGTGAGCCAGTTAATCATATGCGGCACGACATATCGAAATTGATTTGCATTCCATGCCGATGATTGATTCTCAAGTTTCGACATCGATTATAGGCACGATCAGAGAACAGACAGACCGCTGCATGCGGGAAAGTCTCGCTTCGACAACTTAATTTATTGATTTGGCTGTGGATAGAGTGCGATTTGTGCGAGGGCAGGAATTGAATGCGGCGGAGATTTTCGGCCTCAATCCGCCGAAATAGTTAATGCATCGCGGATAAGCGGATGAATTTTCGATTTTTCACTTCACTTTCACTCGCTGCGATCGCGAACGAACGTGAACGCATGAGTACTTGAACAATCCGCGTCTTCCTTATACAGATCGAACGCTTCTATCGCCAAGAGAAGCCTCTGCAACGATTCGTACCGTTGCTTCCATGTATAGTTTGAGAAGTTACAAAAGGCGATTCTAAATTGAAAACGAAAATGCCAAAAGCACGCCTGCTAATGCATTTATTAATCGGCAGACGAATGCGACTGATTCATGGCTATTAAAGTACAAGTCGCTTGCATTAATTACGCGCGATTGTAGCGTTGATTGACAAGTCGNCAAGTCGCGCCGCGCGCAATAAATGTTTGCGAATAATCAGTGTTTTTAAATGGTCTGACGCGTCCATTAAGTGCCCACCACTTATATGTGTCAATATTTATTTATGTCGTACACATGTAGACCATGTCTTGTAGGCGGCCGGCATGACAAAATGTATTTCAAAATGTAGAACTTGTAAGCGGCGCGCGCGAATACAACGGAATCGAATGCATCGATGAGGTGCCCGAATGTTACAGCTCAATTTCGACTTGTGTTTTACTTTCTTTTACGTTTGATTTGTTGTACGAGCGTGTGTGCGTACACGACGCGTTAATAGGTCAAGTTGTAAATCATTCCGGAGTGCATAAAAACGACAACGATTGAGTAATGTTGTCCAGGCGTATGTGCCTAATGATTTATGGATATGATCCTGTTCGAAGAAGCATAACGAGAAATTGATAAAGCGATTCAAAATCATGTAATAACGGTTGTAATTAGATTTATTGAAGTTTATCAACGATAGATGTCCGTACTTTGTTCATTTTTGCAATATTTATTTGCTATTTGTTATTTAAGAGCTCGAGCTTATCACTTTGTTGTGTTTATCGCACTTTGAGCACGATTGAACGTGTTGTTGCACGTAGATTCAAACGCAATGAAATTTTATTGATGCATCCATGCAAATCTATTTTATCGGAAACCATTTTCCATGCGGTATGTGTAGACGAAAAAGGTTTCATTGGAATGTAACGTAATAGTCGGTAGACATGCATTTTTGGTGCAATAAATTAGCGGCCGTTGAATTTCTACGAAGAGAGCAAGCTCATTAGCCGAACTCGCTAGCGCGCGCAATTTTTATCCGTGTACACCGCGCACTCTTAATTATTGTCCATATAAAGGCACAACTTTGTTATCGTACATGAAAACATGGTACGTTTTGTACGTACCTAGCGAATTCGCTGCTAATTACGCGCAAGAAAAAAGCATGCAAATTAACGCAAATGCTGCCGCAGCGGGGAACAATAAACAATCACTAATTGCATTAAACATTATGCGTTTACGGCGGACACCGAGATTTATCAGTGCCATTTATGGCCGGTCATTGCAGCAGACATTTGCACGCAAACACACTGCGCTTTTGTGTCACAATCATTTTAATGTCTCTATAACGTATGGATGTTGATGAACTATACACCTGCAAAATGCAGCATTGATTTGAATATCGACTTTGTAATAATAATGTTGTTTTTTTTTGGGTTCTCCGATTTGTAACACAAGCCGCCAAGCGAAGAAGAAAACGCGCATCAAGCGAGCAACCGAAAGTAAAAGATGTGTTGTATTGGAAATGTACATAATCGCTTGCCAATGTAGTCAGGCAGAAGAAGACAAGAAAGCATTGAACGTTCGTGGTTCCGGTGACCTTTAAAAAGTATGAAGCCGACCTATGCTACTACACCATCATTTTGAGAGCTCGCGCGTTGTGTAATATAGCAATAGCATTCGGCGCATTCGTTCATCCAAGCAGCAATCCAATGAAATATACGAGTACGATACGCGACGAATGAGAAATCGCAATTGTCACAAGTTATTCCCTCCGAGAAGTCGGGTCATGTGCCGATTGAATGATTTCCAATAATTGCTCGCAAATATTTTATCGATGACTGCCATAATTCGCGCAACAATAACAATACGCAATGGCAGCGCGATTGCAGGCAATGAATGTTCTTGCATGACTTTCAATTTGCTGCCATAATATTCAATTTGGCTGCAAATTCAAGCGTTTTAGCGTCGAAATTAAATGCTTCAATGTGCAAAATGCAATTGTGAAACAACAAGCCACCGATGCCAACTAGCTCTATTGCAAGAATGTAAAACACTCTGAGATGAAATGTAATTTCATAAAAGTAACGACTTAATTTACCGTAAATGGCCGCATAGAAAAATTCCGTATGTCTCTAGCTCTTGTGTAGGAGTATTTATATCGAGGTGCATTCCCATAATGTGTCGCACATTCACATTGTCATCTGGCATACCCTAGATATTTGTACGCATTGAATTATTACACAATTTTCTCTAGCAGAAAGTTAACTTTTATTCGTGTCAAGCTTCTTTCAAAAAGCCAAATAATATGCTAACTTTGGGTTGCTTTGATCATAATTACAGATGGAAAAGATGACAAGATGAATAAGGCCCGGTTTAGTTTACTTCTCTTGACTAATTAATTAACTATGCTGTGGTTTTCATGGTCTGTGAATGTTCACCGTAAATTTCATCTTGGAGAAGGTCTCCACGGTTGTAGCTTTTTTCTTATTTCTACAAATGAAATAATTACAACTCGTGTTTCTAAATAACATAATCGTATTATTTTACTGATAATCGATTTACTGGCTTGAACAAAACTAGGACGATATCACTGCTTTTGCGACAAGATGAAAAGCGAAGTATACAAGTGTATTTATTTATTTATGCGCTTGATTAGTTAGCAGTAGCGGACATCTCTAGCATAAAACGTTGAGAACATAGAACAAATACGAGCCAATGTTCTATTTTAATGTGCAACCTATTTCTCAGGATATTTTCTACACGAAAGAGGATCTGAAACCGAGCAAGATTCAAATTGAAAATTTAATCATCTAGCAAGACCTCTGGTGGGAAAATATTGATAAGTTTCTAATATATTTATACTCATGAGGAATTTCTAATTACTTTATTAGATTCCAATTAGACAAAACAAAGAATCTAGAATAAACATAATCACAAACGAGCAACAACAATAACAATTTAATAAAAAGTGTGAAATTCGTAAAATCGTTCAAGTTTTCAAAAATTTTCATAAATTTTCTGTGCAGCGCTCCTAAAAAAAGTTTTCACTTCAAAAACAATCTATAATTTAGTGGAACAATCACCAATGAGGGCGCTGCTATCGCTCTCAATAATTTGCATTTACTGTCATTACCACATCTTGTTTCTCCCGCCTTTTGCGTTGTAGATAACCTCATAAGAATCTTCATTTTTTACTCAAACGTGATTGTTAAAAAGTGAAATATGTGCAAGAAAAAGTGGCTAGACATTAACAAAAAGTTCATTTAGTTACATAACAATGCGTACAACTGGTTAATTTATAATTGAATTAAAAAGCGACGCTCGAATTTTGTTCACATTGCAATGGAGAGAAAAGGCCTGGGTGAAATGATTCAACATGGTGAAGTAGAAATGGTAGAAATGAGAGTTGCTTCAATAAAATACGGAAACACAATGGATACCATGTTGGTAAGGCAACAACTTTTAATTAAAATGATTAATAATGGAAATTAACACGAATCTAGTTTATTTACATAAATATGAATTCATTTGCTTTGGTACTATCCAGCTGTGTGGGAATCGTATCAAAATGAAATGAAATTTCTTCATTTTGGTTGCTTTTTTGTTGGTATCTTGTGTTGTTATGATGATTATATAAGATTAAGTTTAATTATCTTATTATTAACGTTCGTAATACCGTCTCAAGTAAATAGGAGTGGGATTACATAATTGTTTCCTGCTAATTGAGATTAACTTTGAGTTAATAAGGAAATTTGATAAGCAAACGCCCACGTGTGGGGGCTCATTAGCATTAAATCGGCGTCGAGACTGCCACTTGAAGAGAGCATTTGGTGTGCTAGAGGAGGAACTTCAATTTATATAGGTAATAAAGAGTCGGAACAAGCTACAGACGCCGTAAATTAATTCCTTCTGTTTTCTTGTAGATCAGTCGCAATTTCTTCGACGCGAACGAACAAGCGAAAAATGCGTGAACATTGAGCACCGTCGTCGTGGACGAGAGCCGAAATCGAATAGCAACGCACATGAACGCACGTTGAGCACACTTGTTATATAAATATTAATAACAACTTTCCTATTTCGATTGATTAACTATTAATGCTGGATTTTAACGTGTGTGCACACCGAACAGCAGCAAGAGTAAATTGTGCCCAGTATGAAAGCAGCCGGTCATAATGCAATAGTAGAGTGAGGCGAATTGAATGAAAATAAAATGCGCGCACGACCAGAAAGATATGTAAATTGCTCAATTTCCATGGCAAGCGAATTCTTTGCGTTTTCACACTTTGCGGTATGAATTTCACGCGCTGGCATATTTTACGCCATGTTAATTGCTCCTAATTATGCTCATTACGTTTGCGAAAACGTTCAATTCACTTCATTCGCCTAAATATTGATTGCCATACACTTTTGGTAGCTATTGTAAATTTAGAAGTTTATTTAAATTTTTCGTAAGTAACGAAAGCAAGTAGAAAGTCCCGGAACGTCCGAAATTTAACCGAGTTCATAAAACTGAAGACATAAGATAGGAAAATGAGAGTAGGAGAATTGGATGACGCCTCATTACTCTAGATTCATACATGCATGTTTGTTTCTTCAGGCTGCATCTTGTATAACAACCATTAATCATCATAATACGGCTGCAATTCCTTAGCAGAAAACAGGACAAATGACAATTGTAGCGGATACTCGCATTTGATACAATTTAACTTCTTTGTGAGCATTCATTCTCCGGCCAGCAGCTCATGGGACATTAGAAAGAAGTCATAAACGAAAGTTGAGATGAAGAAAATATTCGCGAGCACAACTTGGGCGAATTCAATCGCAAGTAAATCGTCATAATGATGAAGTACGATTGTGCGCGGCTGCATTCAGACGTCAAACGTGGAACGTGGAAATGCACCGAATAATGGCACGCTGATAATGAGTTGCGTCACACGTTCAGCAAGATGACCCGGATATATTTGCGCGAATTGTGTAAGCGCCGTGGTAAATTGTAATAATTGATCTGCACGACAGTTGTCAGAATGCCATCAGGTAGTTTTGCGAAAATATAAATTACACACTTGATATACAACTTGGAATGGTGCAGCAATCTGCTGCATGGTGCAGCAATCTGCTGCAGCAGCAGCAATACAATGCACTCGAATGTGTAATCTAATGCGACTCAAACTAACATTGACACGAAGATGACGCAATCGCGCCTAGCTTCATCTTCTTCAGCGTCTTCTTCATGGATTACATCTTCACGTGCATCGTCGTGTTTTCTCCGCATCTCACTTTTCGACGAGTTCATATTATTCCCATAAGCGCGCGGATGTTGCATTCAATTAATTAGCGAAATGAATTAGAATTAAACGTGTCCACCTAATTAATTGGGTGCTATTAATGAATAATAAATAACACATCGCTGTTAATGACCTCTCGGGCGTTTACGGGCTGTGCTCCAGCGTAACAACAAAGTGAAACTAATTTTTTGTTTGTTTATTGTAATTTATGATAGCAGCGGGCATGGCATTTTCTAATTTTTTGCCGCAATTTTTAATACCGCATTAATATCCATTAAAATTGCTGCTATTTGCATACCTACCACATTCACGGCGCATTTGCTGATAAAAACGATGGAAACGCGCCTTCAGTTTCACTGTTTAGCTCAACGGAAAAAAGAAAAAGTAAACCTGTAAAGTGTAATTTTGCTACCGACACAAAAAACAACGGCACATTGTTCTCTTCGGACCGTTTTCACACGATATCGTTATCGTTCTTGTCGTTATTGTCAATATTTGGCTTGATTTCATCATTGATATTGTTCTCAAATTAGTTTCTTCTCTGCCTGTAGATATCCATTCAATTCGGCAATATTTCGCATGCTTTTTGACGCCATTTCCGCTCAGATTTACAATACACAATCAATTACAAGTTGGCGATTAATAACAGTAACAATTAATTATGAACGGATCACTTAATTGCATATTCATCTTAATTATGGGGATGCTAAGTGTGAAATGAAAGCAAAATATTCTTCGATGAGTAAAAGTAATTACTTTGCCACACATGAAATAAATCGTGTGATTAATTCCGCTCATTGTCTCCTCAGTTAACAGCTCATTGTTCTGCTTCCCATCATTGAAAATTGCAAATATTAAACATATTTATTAACTATTGCTTGCCAATCAATGCGGTCACAGTTCTCTATACAAATACAAATGCATAAAGATGTAAACTAACTTTGACTTTTCTTTCTGTTTTCAGCGGATTAGCAGAGATGCCTTGCCATACAAGAATGAAATTGCTTTTACAAGGTATGTTCAATGCCATTTTGCACCATTTGTGTTTATCAATCCGAATGCATGTCGCGTGCGCACATTAATCAAATCAATCAAACGCATCGTTAATTATGCGGAATTCACTCGCTCCGCACACTTCTGATTAATTTCCTGTCACTTTCTTTCATTGAATGAGCAAAATCAAGATAAGTTCGTTTGTTAGGCGTTGTAATTTGATAGCGAAGGTGTCATGTGAGATTTAACACAATGTGTGCCCTTAAAAAAGCGTGTCTACATTCACCAATTCGGCGACGATAAATCTCGGTGAACTTTTGTGTCATTGATTGCGTTTGACCATTGAACAATTTTGGGTTGGGTGCTCCATTATGTTCGCGCTACTAATCACTATCACTCGATATTGTACAAGACAATAACTCATAAAAATGCGCTGGTCACCACATACGTTTGCGAATCGATCAATAAAAATGTGGGTGGGTTTGTTGCAATTCAATTCGAGATCGACTGGCCGTTCTAGTTGCGCAATATGTAGTTGTATGCCGCACATGTAAGCGCTGAGAATTCCAATTTCTTGCATTGAGCGCTCAATTCAAAGTCATTTGATTTGTCAATGCGTTTACCTCTTTGGTCAATTAACAACGGGGCAACAATGCGAAAGTGAATGGTGCTCTTGTGTTGCCGCTTGCTGGCTATCAACAAATGTGATCAACTTTTATATTCAAGAACACTTTTATGTCGATAAAACTTTATTATGAAATATGTAGTTTGGCGTGATATATGGCACATAATTTCTTAGTTTATTACTTCCTAACTTTAATACCTACATTTTATAGTTTATCAGCCAAAGATAAATTCCTTCGAAGAGTCCATTCTAACATTATTTTGATTTCGAAACATTAAGTTCTTTAATTTTTCTACTATGAAGCCATTTAATAACAACTTTTTTGCAAGTATTACACGTTAATCATTATTGCATCAAAATGAAATTTTCTACAAAACATTTAATTCAAACTTATTATTTACTTGTCAGTGTATGAATTTATATTGTTACATTGATATCCATAAGTGAAATCTACAAGTAGATTGGTTCATATTACGGAAATAATTTCAATTAGCTACGAAATTCCTGCATAATAATTAACACGAATGAATTTCCTTAATTTAATTCCATTTCGTTCACTAACTAATTCTAATATTATTGCAATGCACTAGCATACAGTCTACCATTATGCACAGTTTCATGTGATGATAATTGCGGAGATTATCTATCACACACATTTAGTTTTGCTCCAGCCTGAAATTTGTTTTTTTTTTCGTTTTTTTGTTTAAATCTGTCGACTTATGTGCGCTTGCGGTCACAAACCTGTGCGCGGCAAGAGTTGTTAAACTTGGAGAGACAATAAACGAAGAGATAGATAGTGAAAGTAACCACTTAGCTAACATAACTAATGTTGCCATAGTAACTAATGTTCGTCTATGCGAGATTCTCGGTTACAGCGACGTCGACGTACATGGATTGTATTTAATTGCATGCAGCATTCGTCTCCGAATTGTACTCTTGCCGGCAAACATTCACAAATCAATAAGCAATAATATCGTTCAGGTTGGACGATTGCACGAGCAATTATTAATTTGCCCATGTAAATTTAGCTATCTTAGATATTTCTCTGATTGTCCCATTCCTTTATATCTCCGCAATATGAAATTATTAATTTTGTACTGGTTGCGTAAGACTTTGTTTTATTATGTGTGCAATTTGCAATTCACTTGGAACGACTTATTTAGGAGATAAAGTTATGAGACTCGTGCTATTTATGGAGGTAATAAAATTTTAAATCTAATTACGAGTGAAATGCATACCGGAAATGCAGAAAATCGCATTCAGAAAACGAGTATTTTCCATCAGCATATAAAATATCAGATAATTCGAGTGCACAACCAAAAATGTAATTGTAATTTATCCGCAGCCTTCAAGGCTGTTATCCGTTACAAATCAGAGCTACTAATTCATAATTACACCTCAGAACGCGTTATGGCTGTGTGGTAATTGTGTAGGAGGTATTAATCGTATGGCTACTGTTGCTTGTGTTTCTCACAAGACGCCTAATGGTTTGTTATTAATGTTAAATAAATGATATCATGCTGTGAGACGGCCAGCGCACCCAATAACCATTAAATACTTTTTAGATTTGGCTGCAAGCAAGCGCACATTTTTACGAAATTTAGTTCAATGATGTGCACAACTCCAATTTAAAACTGAAATACCAAGCGCTTAATTAGCATTCCAGTCTAGGTCATTATCAAATTGCAAAATATTGGGCTGCCTTTGATTCATCTAATTGATCCTTTTAAATACCAAACGATTGCCCATAAAGCAACGTTGAAAATTTAATAAGTAACATAAAATACAACTTGTTAAAATGATTTCATAAATAATTTATCTCTTTTTTTTGTCGAAGCTATAAAATGCAAAACAATTCTATGCATGAGAACGATGAGAGGAGTCCAGACGCAAAACTAGGCTCCCATCTCCTCGCAGAAAAAGTCATTGCATTGAATTTAAATGTTCTTATTATCCATCGGCCAATAATGATTATTGAAGTCACCTTCACATTTATCGCTGATGGATTTCAACGACTGAAGATACTTGCTCGTCGGCAACGTCTTCCATACATTCATTCAATCCCGTATTTCATTGGTAATTACGTCCAGTTTTCCATTGAAACATTTTTGCACACATTTAATGGTAATAAATACCCGAGATATGGCATCTGAGACGCGGTGTTATCTGCGCAATGCGTCGAAGATAAAACAGATAAACGGGAAAAGTTGATTTGCATACAAAATGCAAAAAGCATTGCGCGAATATGAAAACGTTTTTAATTTTCTCTCATTCATACGCGTCCCATTCAGTATTCGCATGCGAACTGTTTAAGTTGCAACAAATTGTTCCATCCACTTCGTACAACCATCAATCTATTTGCAAAACAGCGAATGTTTCATTTCCGTTTCGTTTCCAATTTGTTTTTCATGTTGCACTTAACTATATTGTAAATTACCATGAACGACATATGAATAATTTCGGTTTTATTCTTCAGGAAAAGTGAATTTTAATGAATCCACTTAAAATCCGTGATGTAATAATCGAATAAATATCTTACACCTGGTTGATTACTTCATAAATATGAAAATGCCACCAAGTCTCTCAACATTTGCAATTTTCTGGAATATTAAACAAACTTACGGTCATAAATGTCAATTCTTCGCGAGGCAAGTAATCTAGGGCAGTATATGTCACTCTTTTAAGCTATTACTCACATCAAACGTGTAGTTACACCTATTTTTACAAATGGCTTGGTGCGTAATTAGAAAACAATTTGCCATTAGCCGTATTACAATTCAAACAGCCATCATTGCCACCTGTTGTACGCAATTTGTGGAATCAGGAATTAAAATCAATGTCAAATGCACAAATCCAGGTGTTCATACATGTTTATTAATTGCAACTATATTATAAATCAATCAATCAGCTATTTGCACTTTTGTGCCTTGCAAGAAAGATCTTTTTGCAGACATTTCTTCGAGCAAGTACAGATGTAATGTTTTTGCGCACTTTTTGTTTCTCTTTGCTGTTGCTAATTATAATTATGGGAATTTTAACGATGGCGATAGCCTCCAATGAATGCATCTTTACAAGTATTTACATGCTGATAGAATCTGACGCGCACTATTGTCTACAGTTTGGAAGTTCACAGGGAAAATTGAAGCCATTGTCACATTAAGCGTTTTCGGTAATTGCCACGTTGTTTTTGCGAGGAACAAAATTTGCAGACAGAAACGAAAAGGTGTAGTAAAGTAAATTCGAGTACAATCTGACATTAGCAAATTCAATTGCTGGAAAACCAAACGAAAGTACCGACGTTCTTTGCACGCATTAAATGTGACATTTATTTTTTTGTCTTTGATGTTTTCCGCTGACATCATGCGTCTACCACATAAGAAATAAATCAAATTATCATTTAATAGGTGCTGAAATCATTACTGCCTTTCATTCTTTGCAATTTGATTGATTCAACTGAGATGACTGTATGTTTTGCCAAATACGATTTTAATGACGTTAACAACTAAAAATTGCAAATTACAGCGCAGGCTGCTAGTTAATTAAAATGCACTTCATTACAATAGTTTTATACTGTAATTACCGCAAGTAATAAGTGCTAATTCTGATTTATTTCGTTTTTCAGGGCTCTTCTGGCTGTTCATTTTCGAATTCGGTTTCATGGTCACGTCACTTGAACCAGGCGTAAGTATTGCTCATTAACAATTTCCTTCTTCATTCACATCTTTCCATCCTTTTGTTTGCCTCTTTGGTGTAATTAATTCCTACCTAATTTATGTCCCAGGTGTCGCAATTAAATGTTAATTTGGACAGTTTTTCCATGTTAAGCATTGACAATGTTTTGCTGCTGACTTCCTCCTCCTCCATGTCTTTTGTGTCGCATCAAGAAAGATGACAGGATGAAGGCGTTAATGCCCACTCTCAATACGATTGAGTTTTCATTTCCGATGCGAATGCATCATGACAACTTTATTCAGAATGGCTAATTGCGCGTAATTGTCATTCGCAAGTACCTACACAATATTTATGTGTTAATGCAGCCTTGATTTTAAAACAATCAACCAGCTTGTTCATTTAAGGTGTCTGTTGACTGCAGAAACCTCGGTGACGAATTTTCCGCATCATAATTTCCATTAGAAGTCGAGAATTGGGAATGATACAAGAAGATTTATTGCCGCTGAAATCATGATATTTGCATTAAACTATCACCGTATCAGGAATTACGTGTCTTGTGTTGGCGAATGAAATTAAACGGTTTATTAAGCATGCACTCACATATCAAATGAATAAAAATGAAGCACAAGTTCTTGCCGTGCGCACAGCATTTTCCAAATGAAACGCGAAGTGCTCATGTCGGTCGAAATTCGAAAAATTCAAATACGCCTGCCTTTCTAATCACTCGCGGGCTTTTATTCGATTCCGTTGGTCGCTGGCGAATATAGGCACTAATTGCACGAACTACAAGTCACTTAAGGCAATTGCCCGGCCGTTTAGCATGCGCATGCCATAGATTTGCGCGTTGTGCAACATGAAACGCTGAGATTATTCAACGATTTTCATAATTTATGCAAAAAATCTTATCACAATTACATCTGAAATCGTTCATTGCGTGTTAGAAAAATTCAAACTAAAGAAAGCAATGACTAATTCCATGGCATTTCTCATGTTGGCGTTTGAAAGTGTTGTCATCTTTGCCTCTTCTTCCTTTTATAGCCAAAACAATTGCTTGCATGAATCATAAATGTATATATAATTCATGTTTAGGGTATTGATAATTATTTTGATTGTTCGCAGTTTTTAGACTTTGACAATCTCCCAGATACGAATTTCTCATGCGTTGGGAAAGTCATCGGTGGATACTATGCCGATCTGGAGACATCTTGCCAAATGTTTCACGTCTGTACCATTGGCCAGCTGGACGAACCGATGGACATTCGGTTTCTTTGCCTTAATGGAACAGTCTTCGATCAGGTATCCGCAGCGTAATCAGTACATTTAGTTGGGTTTTCATTAATTCGATACTTTTTAGGAAACCAGAGTGTGTGAACGCATTGACGAAGTTGACTGCTCCAAATCCGAACAGTTCTACAGCCTCAACCTGGAACTGTACGGAAATACTCAGCCACCTATACTTGAAGGTATGTGCATTAGTTTTTCGATTCCTTCCCTGATTTTTCCCGTTTTAGAATCACCGGAAACCGATTCACCTTCCGAAATCCTCAAGCAATCATCGACGACAACAACGACGACCACGATTCGACCCACCCAGACGAATACACCTCGCCAGAACTTCATTATAACAACATCCAGGCCGACGACGACGTCCACCAAAACGTTGTCCACGACGCATCCACCAGTAAAACCTCAGTCGCCAAAACCTCCGAAGCCACAGCCTCAACTGCACTTCGCGTCGAACAGCAATCAAGACAACAATCCTCCGGACATTCGGTTTAATCCTGAGGAATACAAAATTAGTTTGAATGCGGGCTCACTCCCGGACATACGGACAAATTCAAATAGTGCAGCGAACGATGGTAAACCGATATCTTTTCAGGCTTTTAGTGATAATAACAAACGAGTTATCGTGACCACTCATACTACCGTATACAAGAACGAGCATAAGCAACCAACGTCGTCAAAGGAGGACTCGAAACACGACGATTACGATTCAGAATTATCGGATTCAACTGAGGACGGCTATAGTTATGGCTTCAATCAGCCGGAGAGTTTAAAAGTTCCTGAATTTCACACCGAACTCCCGAAGACATTCCATTTTCGGCCAGGTTTCCGGCCCAGTCCCGCCGATGAATTTAAATCGAGCACCTACCGGCCGGTCTTCCATCCAGCCACCAGCAACCCCCTCAAACTTAGCTTCAGCAACAACCGGGGACCCACAACATACAGGAATCATTACCCGGCTTTGAAACCTTTCCAGCAATATTACCATCGACCAGAAAAGCCACCCTCACGTCTGCAACTCCCGGTTTTGCCAACATTGCCTTCATTAACTTTTAGTTCGCCAGCACCATTCTCGCTAAATCGTCACATCGAAACGAAGCGCTTTATTGACCATCGTCAACAGGCAGCCCTTGGGCCCCAGATGCTGTCTAATTCTCAAATGCAGCATTCCCGACACAAGCAGATGCAGCAGCAACAACAACAAACGGAGCAGTCAATGCACCACCAAGTGCATCATCAGCCACCACGCATCGTGATCAGTGCCAGCGCTTCCGTAAGCGATGCAAATGGCCGGAAATTTAACTATTCGTTGGGGACAATAGGAGATAGTAGACTTTTTGGGCACGCGCCATCGTCCTATGATGACTATAAAGAGGCTGATGTCGGCTTGGATCCTTTCTATCATGACGTACCAAAGATACGACATAAACGCCAAATCCAAGTGGCGCAAGAAACTCCACCAGTTCATTTGAATTCCAAACCGATTATTGTAAATAGCAACGGTAAAGATTACGATGGGGAATCCGAAGCTATTGACGTGTTAAAATTTCTATTTAATTGGTATAACAACTTTGAAAAGACCAGTACAACAACGTCGCTTGGTATTCCAATTAAAGCTGAGACAATAACCGAGATTAATGATGAATTTACACCAAAAACACCCATCGAATATTTATACGATGAAGTCGATATTAATTTGGGCCCGAAGCAAGTTGAAGATTATCGAACTAAGGTGCGTAATAATTTCGAAAAACCTTACTTAAGTTTGCAATTGCTGAAACCTCCAGCGGTTGTGGAGAATTTCCAATATGATGAACCAAGACCTAAGATATCTACAACGACAACAACAACGAAAACACCACCAACAACTATCACAACTGTGCCTTCTACTAGTACAACAACCCCAAGGATTGTGACCACAACAGCTCCAGAAACTAATATTTATTATGATTATGTTGATGATAACTATGAACCATTAACTTATCAACAGGAGTCTGATAAGAAACTGTTTCCAGATGAAAGGAAATACCCTGTAAAAGAAACTTATCAAATTGAAAAGGCAGTTCGATCTGATGATGCCAAGAAGGAAGACGTACATAGCAACAATTACAAAGAATATAGTTATCTCGACAAAGCACAGGATGATAAATATTATTCCTCCCGAGATTATGTTGACGACAATTACGAACCAATTGTTTATAGTCAAAGGGAAATTATTCCACCGGCACAAACAGAGGGTCACGATATAACTACCAAAAATTCCACAAATCTTGAAGAACCAGAAGTTCCTAGTTACTCGAAAACAAACACGGATAAAATTGTTACTACTGAATCGCCAATAACAACGTCAATTAATTCAGTTGTAACATCCACCGCTACAACCGAAAATTACAATGAATTATTAGGCCTGCTAGGATTTACTACGCAAAAGCCAAAGGTAAAAACAAGACAGCGAACTAACCGGGGCAAGACCCGTTTTTCTCTTACTGATATCAACGTCCCCGCTGATATTTATCAAGAAATTATTACGCAAAAATCAAAGGGCACTAGTACGTTGAGCACATCACCTACAACAACTTCTGCTACTACGATTGAATTACCTACGACTCTTGCAATTAGTTCTACAACGGACGCTCCATTCCTAACAACGAGTGAAGGTTTCGAATACACCATAAATGAAAATCGACGTACTCAGGATGATTTTGAGCTCACGACAGAAGCACCAAATTTATTTTCAACAACTCATTATCCTACGAGCCTCCAAGAAGATTCCTACGTAAAATTAGGGGAGAGCACTCTCGCAGGTACAGAAGAAACTGCCGTTACAACTGATGCAGTAGACTTTAGTTCAACAACAGCAACTGTAAAACCAACTACTGATCAAACAAATATAATTTCAGATGCTACTGAATCGTATACAACTGTTCAGCTTAAGAAACTTATCGAAGAAGTTGAACAGACAACGAAAAGTATTGCTGACATCTCGACAATTTCCGATTTCACATCGAGATTTGATGAGACTACCGTTTCAGTGCCAACAACATTGATTGATAACATTTCCACTGTTTTAGATTTAACAGATCCAACTGTTACAACAAATATGCCCAAAACGACTACAACAATTTTGTCGTTAAGCGCAGAAAATGTTACTTCGACGAGTTCAACATCAACTCCTGAAGTGGTCGAGACTACCATATCTTCAGATAGCTTCATTGCTACAACTTCTGCAATAGCATCAACAATAGCGACAACGATAACGACGCCAACACCTTCGAGTGCCAAGAAATCATCAAGGAGAAGATCCAAAAGTCGTTTCCGTCAATCTAGTCCTTCTTATACCTCCACATCGACAACACCTTCATTGGTGGACGAGCTCCGCTTTAAAGCACGCCGCAAACCGTCCATCAACGAAGAAATTATCGACGTGATCAAGAACAAGATGTCCTCAAGCGTCGACGAGAATCCCGCGTTCAAGAAAATCGAATTCAATATTAATGCCTACACTGCCAACCTGGCCTATCGGCAGCAGTCGACGACACCGCTGAGCGTTGACAACGATTTTACCGAAGAAGTGCTTGCAACCGATCCGCCAATTTCGAAAAGTGCCAACCCCACGCTTTCTGCCTCCAAGCAGCGCAGTAAAAACTATCTGCCCACAACACCCATCACCAGGTCAACGGCAATTGTCGTTAACAAGCAGGTGAAGAATCGTAAATATACCTTCAACTGCTTCGACCGCGAAGTGAATCGCTTCTATTCAGATCCACGCGACTGCCGCCTTTTCCATTATTGCACGCGTGGCTTTACGAAGACACAGTACTTAGACATGAAATTTGTCTGCGATTTAGGAACGTTTTTCGATGAACAAAAACTGATCTGCACGCGAGAACAACCAGCACGATGTTTGTGAACACTAGTGTATAGTTAAATTATATTGTCCATTTAAGGATGAGATTTCCTTATCTCCTTCATCAATTTTTCGTATCTATTCATTGTTGTTATAGACTTTACAATTGAACATTGAAGAGAGCACGTAACATTTGTATATTAATTTGAAGAGTATTGTAAATTTTAAGTTAATTGGTATTTTACTAATCTTTATTGTGAAACTAAGATTTATTCAAACCAGTAGCTGGTTCATTGTAAACATTTGTATAGTATTCTATTTTAGCCACTTTATAGATAATTTTAGATTGTTTTGTAATATTGTATTTTGTCACTTGTTGTTAATTAATGATACAAAAATCATACAATTCTGTTTAATTCCGCCTACGCTTAAATATTTCTAATCTTCATAGACCACATTGTTACAAATAGTCTATTATTTTTACGAACTGCGTTCATCACATTCTGCTTTAGTTTTTTTTTAAGTGTTTTGGTATTAGCAGTATCTAGCAGAGTATTAGTTACCTTTGCTTTTTGTTACTATTGCAGATTGATTATTGGTAATTAACTGTAAATTTTCTTGAAAATTAATTACAGTATTATAAACTAGTAGCCACACAAGTAGCCAAGCTTGGCCTAGCCAAGTTTCAAATCGGGAGTAAAGTACCACTTTACTCTGTTCATGATTAACGATTGCTACTACAGTGGTACGGCGTTAGGCGATTCATACATACGTATAATATACAGAATAGAATAGTTGAACAAGTATCTCAAATAGCTATTTATGCACCAAGGGCGTTACGCTAGTGATTACGCCCGGAGGCCGTAGATTATATCGGCCGTCTGTGGATGAATAAGGTATTTATTCTGTAAATAATTTATTCCTATTTATTCAATATGTAAACATATAACTCATATAACTTTGTTGTTATAGAATCTGCAAGTAGTATGATTGGAGTCTTCATTATATGTTGGAGGAACTGTGTACAGTGTAACAACTGTAGGTGTGAAAGGTATTTTATATACAATTCATTATTGTATAGTAATATGTGAACAAATGCCATTTCCGGGATAATTTAAATGAATATTCGCACGGGAGCTGTTTTTTCGGGTTTGAATTCGGAAAAGTTGCAATTTTTTTGTTCAGTTCTGTACATTATTGCATGTATCTCTCGAACAACTTGTCCGATCGTGATGATTAAAAGTTAGGCTTGTATAGTCTTTGGTACATTTTTGCACATTTTCAAAAAAGTTTCAGGATTTTCAGGATATGTTGCTAGAAACATTTAGCAACTAATTCTGAATGAAACGCAAAAAAAAATCAGTCAAAAAGTCCCATTACTTTTCGAGTTATTCAACTTTAAAGATTGTTGCCATTTTTGCAAATTTTTCAAAGACTATAGTCTTTG
>JARJDZ010004595.1:0-38267 GCA_030264555.1 Aleochara sp. GC000083 | reverse complement strand
TTTTTTCGCGTCTTTAACTGCGAATAACTTTTGAACCGTTGGACCAAATAAACTAAAATTGGAACCAAATTGTAGATCTCAATTAGTACTTTCCAAAAATGTATGGGTTTATGCCTTTTTAGTCATGGGGAGAGCAGAAATCACGTTCGAAGAAAAAATTGGAAAAAAAAGTTTGTAGCGATAAAAACGATATGAAATTCTTAAAATCACTCGAGTTTTCAAAATTTTTCATATCTCGGGAACTATTGGACCGATTTGGATGATTCAAACGCTATTAACAGTATTTTGGCGAAAAAATAAGATTGGTCATGATCCCAAATCTGTACGGAGCTCAGAAATACCCGAACCTAAAAAATGGGGTCCTAAAAATGCAAAATTTTCGCTTTTTTTCGCTTCTTTAACTAGGCATAACTTTTTCATCAATTATAATATGGTTTCAATCGAGCTTGAATAGAAAGCTGTTCATCAAAACGCCAATGCGAAAATTTTCGCCCAATTTTGTAAAAGCCCAACATCAAAAGCCGCAAGCATTACCGCCCCCCATCGAAGGAAAACTTCAGTTAAAGTTCCCACACGGAAAATTCACTTTTCCCACAAAGAACCATAAAGCAATGGCTACACCGTGTAATCGTGTTAGTGGTTTCACTCTTCGACGGCGGCGGTGGCGGCGGCTGGTGTTGTTGTTACGGGGTCGAAGTGCCAGGTCGTTAAAATACAAACGAGAATGCACGCGACGTCACGTTCGAGCAACAGCAATAACAACAACAGCAAAGAAAACTCGTCCGACGTCAGTGGGAGTACTGTCCTGCCGCCTCCTGCACTACGAGTCGATTTCGTAGTGTAGGTAAGTTCTCTATCATATCAGCAATTCGCACTCCACTCGCAACTATCCTGCGACTTTTGGCAGGTAGAGCTTTCACTGTTTTGGGGGGGGGGGTGGATGGGGGCGGCAAAACAACACCCTACATCGTCTCCGAGAAGGTGTGTAAACTAGGTCACTGATGTCAACGCCAGTATCGTATTAATTCAATTTTAATTGCACCATTGAGTTCTTTGATGAAACTTTTCAAATGCAATTTTTAGAGTTGCAAACTTTGAATTTTGGCTTTGTTCCAAATGTGTGAAAATTGTTTCATTTCCGGAATTTTCTGCAATCGTACCAGGGGAATCAAAGTAATCAAAATTTAAAGATAAAAATGGACATTTTCTTTAGTTCACTTGAAAATTTCATGCGAAGTTGGAATTTGAAAAAAAAGTTTTATGACGATTTTGAAAAAGTGGGAAGACAGAAGGATGGTTGACCGGAAATGACATGCAATGAGTGGACAAAAGGGTCATTTACATCCAACATTTCCCACGCGTTCAAATAACAAAAATCGATAACGTTCATCAACCACTAAAGTTGTCACAAAATGATAATGTATAAATAATAATCCTGACATCACTAAATGCTATCCTCATCTCTAAACAACAGAAAAAACTCACAAAAAACAACATTTCTGTGAATAACAATCAAATCCAAATCGATATTCAATCGATAAAGTTATCAGCAATAAAATAAACCGCCCCCATTCAATTCCCCATCAAATTTGCAATAAATTTGCGATTCGATTTCATCGGTTATTTTATAGCGTCTCTACATGTTATGGCTTTATTTATTATTTATATATTTGTTGATGTGATAATTGAGTTTGTACCTGTTTTGAGCTGTTGGTTGGAGGCCGGTGTTTGGTGTCTCCTTGGAGTGGCGTTACTCAATAAATTTCGGCGGCGGCATCGACGGAGGCGGCACACGATGTGCCACAACGTGCATCACGCGATTTCTGCGTATCGTCGTGCAAATCCATTCGTTTTGGGGGCAGATGCGCGATTCAAAACGTTCGTTTTCACACATCACCAAACAACAACTGCACACGAACGCCGCCTCCGCTTGCCGCCCAAAGCTGATGCGACGCTATGCAAGCACGCGCTCGTGGAAAACGTGGAAAATGCGCACGCAATGTGAATTTCCATTCGTTTTCCACGAGCTTTTCCAACCAAAGCAATTCAAAAGTTGTGTGCATGCTGTGTTGCCTATAGTAAAACCCTATAACGAAAGAATTACATACGAAAGTGAGCATATTTTACTTGGACAATGTTTTAGAATGGTTTGTAAGATTAATGTCAACATTTTTAGCTGACAAATTGTTAAATAACTCAGAAAGTTTACAAATTCTTTATTAAATATATTTATTATTATAGTTGATTTTATTAGGGACAGTGTAGTATATGACGAGGTGGCCGAGTGGTTAAGGCGTTGGACTGCTAATCCAATGGGCTCTGCCCGCGTGGGTTCGAATCCCATCCTCGTCGAATTTTTACGTTTTCCCTTTTATATTTTTTTGTTTTTTTTTTTATTCAAAATTAATTAGTTATTTAAATTAAACGACTATAATGCATAGATAGAAGCATTTAAATGTTGCTAATACAACGTATTAATGTATTTGTACAATTAGAACATTGTTTCGCTGTTGTCGCTGTCAGGTGGCGCTAGTAGTTCTAAAAGTTGCAATTTATTCGCTGAAGCAAGAATAAACAAGCAGAATGCGTGTAATTCGCATGCAAACAATGTGCGATTGCATTGAAGCCGACCACGCATGACCTTTACGCTCACAACATGGTGCAGCACGCGTTCCAGTCGCTTCACGTCTCTTCTGCGACGATTTCCACACAATCAATAAACTTCTAACCTAAATAAGGAAAGTGTCAGTGTTACAGTCGCAAGGCAACGGTTGAAACGATGCAGTCTATTCGCAAATCGCATTTATTCATGAGAAACGCGTACAGAACGTTGCATACAATAAATAATATGTTACAATAAGAGCAATATCAATCAGTTCATCAACGAGAAGCGCAACGAGTGCATTCGGAGAAGATGCGCCAGCAAAATGGAAGGCAAAAACAGCGGCGATAAAAGCGATTCATGCTACACAATTAACAAGGCTGCTGTGGGCAGAACTCCGACGCAATCGCAGCCATCCAAAAGGTAACATCTTCAAATTATCTCATAGAATAGTCATAGAATTGCATCCCGCTTCGTTTTTGTTTTGTCATTCCGTGTGAGTTGTTTGCAAGGACGCTGCGATTCTAATGTCAATGCTTCGTCCACAGTGAATATACGAGTCGGTCGACGACTGCAAGCCACGAAGAATTCGTGCAGCAGGCTGAAGAAGGCGCCTTGTATTCTGTCTCCCAGCGTGTGCCCACTGTGAGTGCCAGCTACTCGAGCCTCTGCGCACCTGAAGCTTCCTCAGCGCAGTACTCCTCCGAATGGGAGCGCACCACGTCCACTGACACCAAGGACACGTCGTCCGTTGCGTCCGAGAAGCAAACGACTGGTGAGTTACCCAAGCATATCGCATTCTCATCTCCTTTCCAATCTCCTAATAAGTAGTAATAATCGCATAAGTTAGGAAGAGTTCACTTCCTGGTTATTTCGGCAAAATGAGTTGTAGACGATGATGTGATGATGATCAGTGTGCAGTCACCACTGACGGCGTGGCCGACGGTGTGGCCGACGTCGTCGACGTCTCCTTGCTTGGCGAAACGCTGCTACGTTTGCGGCGCATCGACGCATATTGTTTGAGTATGAAGTTGCGGAAGCCTTTGTGCCACCAGGCATAGATAAGCGGGTCGACGAGGGTATTGCAGAAGCCGAGGATGGCCAGAGGGCTAGCTATAAGCACACCGACTGTTCGCACGACGTCCTTGTCACTGGCGAGGATGTAGACGACGCAGGCGATGAAGTACGGGCCCCAGGTGAGCAGGAAGGCACCGCTCGTGAAGAGCACCACCTTGATGGCACGCCATTTGTTCGGCTGGTTACTGGCCTGTTGCGTGGGGTTGCCCACGAACATACGGAGATTGCGTCCGTCTGTTTCCACCGGGGCTTTGGGCGCCTCCTTCAGGCGCTTGATGTTCTTCAGCGCCTGGGAGAGTATGATGCCGTAGAGGACGACGACGAGGACGAGCGGTATGGCACCGACGCCCACGGTGAGCAGGATTAGGTTTTTAGGCGCTAGCAGGATGAACCAGCATTTTTTGCCATTCTGGGTGTCACCGTGCCATCCTGCTAACGGCAGGAAGCCGATAACCAAACCTGAAATATTTTATCATACGTCAGACTAAATATTGCAATTTTAGGCAGCTTGGAAAGAAAGAAATTCATTTCAAATTTTAAAAATCGTTGAAGCGGAAAAGTAAACGTTTGAAATTAAAACGCATTAAAACAGGAACACATCTGAAAATAACTCTCTGAAGTTTAAACAGAGTTTCTGTCAGACATGTTTTCGAGATGATTGATTCAATTTGGTACCAAATGGTTGTTTAAGTTGCTAAAACGTTGCGTTTACATTACGCGTTATATCATCAAACAGTAAATGTTGTCGGTTTTATAGCCTATTGCTTAGAAGTCGTCAGCAAGGACGAAATATTCACGCGTTTGTAGAAGATACTTGCCTAATAACCATGTAAATCCAATTGCTATGCGAACACGACTTGGAAAGATCCATTTCTGATATTTGAGACCATGCGCAATGTACAAAAATCGATCAATTGCAATTAGACCCACGGAATAGACCGATACCAAGGTGCTTGACACGATCATCCCGATTTGGGCACAGCAAACGTAATGTTCCCTGTATTCCTTCGGGTACATTTGGCCAAACACCGTTGTTAGGGCTGTGAGCAAGTCTGACATGGCGACATTTCCCAAGAGGATGTAGGTAGTTTTGGGCATTTGTCCTGAAATAAATTCAACAATTATATGTTTAGAGATCATAGAATTATTGGTGATAATTTAGAGAAATTGCAAACAAAATTTGTTTCTTATATCCACACAAATTTTAAAGAAATTTCAATAGGACATTTTGAAGTCACTAAATTCTTCATGTTGCAAATATTTTTTGACAACAAGGTCATAGCAACATTTTTTTAGAACATTGAAAAACTAGATTTTGATGCAACCTATTTGAATATTAAACAATATCAATATGTAAAACGACACATCCTGGTGAACCAATGTGTAAACAACATTTCTACTTTATTTAACGCGATATTTTTGACATGTGATCATCTCGGAAAGCATCCTAAGGTAAACGAGTTCGAAATGCATTAAATTCGGCTGATGCTTATTAATGAACAAATTCCTCCGGTTGTTTACACACGAATTCAACTCATTTCGAGCGCATATACCTTTCTTCAATATCAACCCGCTGGAGATGACGACCGCCAAATTTAAAACAATTGCCAAAGATCCAACTGCTGGTATCGCATAGTCGTAAACATTCAAAGTCTTTGAATACACCGAACTCTTGTTGCCATTGCGCGTTGTTATATTCGCCGACACAGTTGTAATTGTTGCAATTGTTGTGCTCACTGCGTCGACAATTGAACTTGTCACATTTTCCATTTTCACCACTTTAATTAATTACTCATTAAAGCGACTTTACTAAAGCGCGCAAAATACATAAACGACACTCAAATTGTTAGGTCAAGTTCAAAGATGTGTATGACATCTTCTAAGCACTGTTCGTTTTAATGTATGAAAGGATTGCAATGCGTTTTGTAATTAGCATCTAATTGAGCGTTATTAATCGCTTGAAGACCGGCGCGCAACTGAAGCGTGCGAGAAAAACCCATTCGCTGTTATATTAAACAAAATCGTGAATCGGTGCTGATAGCTGGAAACCAACCAGTATTTCCTGTCTTTCGGCGACGCTTTCCTGGCTGTTTCTGTTTGTACAACGCGCCTGTGTACTTATTGTCTCTCGGTCGGTGTTGATTCGTGTTCGACACGTTCTATATGATTAGCTATTGGCATAAATCTCAAGTGTGCGACTAAAAATATTCTTTGCGGAGAATTATTCGCAGCATGGGATTCCCCAATGGGAAAATATTTAACAGTCTATTAACTATTATATTTCATTATGAATTATTCATTGAGTGTAATTCATACGAAGAATTTATTTAAACAATTGTTGATTCAAATTCCTAATCAAATTATACATTGTTGATATCAACATTTTTGTTGGTGTTTTGTAGGGATTTACAGGCGTTGTTATCACAAATGTATTTCCGAATTTTTATGTAAACTACAATCTCCCAATTAATGTAGTGGTTAGAGACCAAAATCCGGTCAGAAATTGAAAAATTTGGCGAAATGTATAACATGTAATTTGCATCAACGTCATATGCAATTCCCTTTGTACTATAATTGCAATACATTGTTGGGCCAACCATTAATCTATTTGTTGCATAAATCTGTAATGATATTATTCATTGTCAGTGTATAATTACACCGGTCTCGGAAATGCATCACTAATAACAATCAGTGCACATTCCTTTTATCTATGGAATATGCACAGCTATAACTGATTAGGCCAAATGCCTGAATAGCTGATACGAAGGGCAAAAATTTGCGTTGTTCGAATACCAACTGAATAACTGCAAATTTAAATGCAACTGTGAAATAATCTAGAAATATGTAGTTGAATTGCAATTTAATATTTAGGATGCAAAAGATATTCAAAGCAGAAATACGCCCATTTACTGATTGAAATATAAATCACTGTGCAAATAAGTTGCTAATTGTTTAATGGAATGGTAAATACTATTTACGGCAATCTGCACGTGTGAATGTGAAGGTATTGAACTCTATTAGTAAATTTTACGCGTATTTGACGTTATTATCTTATCATTATCACTATCTGTCTGCTTTATTATTCATGCAGAACTGTAAGGCACCCTTTCAATGCGCAAACAAACGCAATATGGTCATCAGTATCTAATTGGTTTAATTATTTTTCGGTGTACTGTTCTAATATTAAATTTATCAATTTCCTGGAAATCTGGAAATGCGATAAAATTATGAATGAAATGCTGCAGGATGAATTACAAATTGAACTAAAATATACTCTCTTTAATTTCAGAAACAAATACTTCATCGGGCCCCAGCTCGGTGATATCGGGTTCGATGCTGCCCCCCATGGAACAGGTCCCCTCAATCCCAACCTGCGTGTACATGCACAATGACATCGCCATCATGCTGGACGTGGAGGATTCACCAAGTGCCAGCGCCGACCAGTTGATGCTCGCCATCGTCAACTCCGACGAGTTGGGTATCAACAAGCAAATCGCCCTCCAGGTCTTTTCGCTATGGATGTCCAGTCCGCTGCTCGAGCTGCAATTGAAACCAACGCATAAACCGTACGATGTCCGACGTGCCTGGCGCAGTCTGCTCTCTAATTATAGCCATGGAAGCTACTACAAACAGCAATGGGACGAACCGATCATCTCCTTCCAGCGAAACGTGTTTTTCGCGCAACACCTCGAAGAGAAAATCAAGTAATTATCCTAACAAATGAAAATGAATTATATTTTAATGAAATCTATGTTGTAGGGACCAGAAGATCTTGGAGCTCCTCTACGAGGAGGCTCGCTTCAATATCCTCGCTGGTCGCTATCCGTGCGAGGTGGCGCATTACATCATGCTCGGTGGGATTCAGGCGCGAATTGAATTGGGACCGTACAATCCGCAAGTGCACTCGACGCACTACTTTCGCGAGGAGCAATGCAAATATTTGCCGCCCCACGTGCGCAAAAGCGCCACATGGACGTGGCTGCCAATCAGCTCGAAAAACTCGGCGGAAGTCCGCCTGCTCGAGCAGTTCAAGCGCATTCCGATATCAGCCACTAATCGGAAATTAATGCGCAAATATTTGGAGTTCTGTTGGTCGCTGCCGTTCTATGGGTAATTATGATCGGCACGTGTGCATCGATCGCATTGCAATTAGTTAATCGGTTCCGCTTCCAGGTCTGCATTTTTTGAGGGGCAAGTTGAGCAGCCGGTTCGCGGCCTAATGAGTTTGATGACACATCAAGACATTCCAGTCATTGTGGCGATTAATTCGAAAGGTGTTTATGTCATTGATGACCTAAAATGCGTAAGTAATTCATATTTCAAAAAGTGAACGAAATGTATACAAATGCAATTTGCAGAGCGTGTTAATTGGGTTAAAATATGAGGAGTTGAGTTGGGATTTCGCGCGACCTTCACGAGAAGATGATCCCAATTGCCTCCCATGTCTGTTTCTGCAATTCATGGTCGTGGAGAATGGTGCTCGGGTATCAAAAATCCTGCAGGTCTTCTCCAGACAAGCATCACTCATGGATACGTTGATTTCGGGATTCATGCATCAACTGAAGGAGAAATCCAGTGACGATAACGAACGAAATTCAAACTACCAGATGCCCACAGACGCAACAGGTTAGTAAACCAACTCTTTCTATAAATATTTACAATTTTACATAGCAAAATCCTAGTTGTCACAAAAAATGTGAATTGCAGACAATCAGGTACAAATAACTTTGGGCAACTTATCACACACAACAAATTTGCCATCGCTTTCAACAAAATTGAGTAAGCTGACACTGGCAACATTCGACGATGAAGGTCATTGCATCGGACAAATGGGCTCGTGGTCATTCAGCTACTAGTTGTTACAGATTGCAATTCAATATTTATTGATCTCATCTCATTCCTCATAATGATTAATTTATTCGTGTGCGACTGTATATTAAAGAGGTATCAAAATGCGGTTTAAGTACGACGCTCTCGCCCTGCTTAAGCCTTCTCCTGTTAATTGCCTGCAATTTCGGATGAGTTTCCAAAAATTTTACCAATGCTTCCACCCTGTGAAAACAAATTTGCAAAATTAGTATACTTCATCGTATGCATTACAGATATACGCGGGCAAAGTGGGTTGCCTATAGTGACGACCATGACTTGCCATTTGCTAACCTGAGCGGCACGATTTCCTTCATTCGATTGAGACGCAGCTCCATGCAGTGCATCACAAAATTGGCGTGGTTCAATTCCCTGAAGTATTCCTGCTCTTCTTCGAAGGTGAGATTCTCCACTTGGTCATTATACCATTCACGACGGCTTTTCAAGAACGCAATTTGCTGAAATCAATTGATATCGTATTACATGCTCAGAAATTAACGTACATACATATTGAAGGTTAGGAGATGCATACCGCTTGAAATTGTTTTTGCAAATCATTTGCACGTCGTAACATCAACTCTTTAAATTCGCGTAGACATTCATCACGCACTTTCACCGCTTGTGCATACGTTAAGGCATCATCCAACTTGTGCCTAACGAGATAGGGTCTGATGAAGTCCATTTCCTCCTCGATTTCGCGTTCTTTCTTGGTACGATCCTCCGCTTCCTTCTGAAGCATCGCCTTGCGATTCTCCTTGTTCTGTTCACGATTGAACAAACCCACATCCAGCTTCGGATGCAAGACCTCCAAAGCCCTAAGTCTTATGAATTCAGCAATCTAAAATATGTATAATTCTAGGTCATTGTGCTGATGCTGAGGGCCCCGTGATGGAATCGCCGTGCAACAACAATACATAAGGTAGGAACAACATTTGGATACTTACACCATCCTCCACATGGCGCACTTTGATGATGCTATCCTCCTCCGCCTTGAGTTGGCTTTCCAAGAGAGCATACAGCGTTGAATTTTTCGGCGGCTTCGCACCGATTTCCGCCTGGTATCCGTAGGTCAATTCGGGTCGAAACGACACCCCTTCAACCATATCGCTAAGCGGTGGCTTGAGAAACACGCGCGTACTCGCAGTTATTTTGCCAGAATCGTAATGAAATTGCAGGCTGGTTTTACGCGTCACGTAGTCGAATTCTCGGACGGCGATGTCGTCCGATGCTCGCACTTTCTTATTGCGCTCGAATTTCTCCTCAATTTTCTACACATAAGAAATGCAATTAGAAAAACTAGGCTGGCAAAACGTAACTTCTATGTATACAAACCCGTATGATTCGTCTGGGTCCCTCAATGAAACCTGGAGGTGGTTCTCCACGCTTGGCGTAATCAGTACGCCTGTAGTAAAAGAGATCCTCACGTTGGATGTAATCCTCCTGCATGTAAATCTCATCATGGACGATGTGCTTCAAGCAATCGAACCGACTCTTATGATAGTACTCGATGGTCCTCCAAGATTCGGCGTCATTGTCGTGCTTGTAGAAGGTATGAGTTTTCACGTTATCATCACGACCACGTTCGAAATGCTCAGTGATGAGTCCCGTGGCAACATCTTCAGTACGTTTATTCCATTTATCATTGCGATTCTTGTAGCGCTCCTCGATCGAGATCAATTCAGTACACGCAATATCCGAAAATCGATGGATCTTCATCACCAATCCGTCTTCCTGCGAGTACGGGGAATACTCCTCGACGATGGTCCTCTTGTAGACGACCTTCTTGTGCCCTGTGGGGAACCGATTCGTCACATCCTGATGCGAGACATGTATACGTAGACTCCACGGTTCCGGCATATCCAAATGCTTCTCCTCCATGATGCGCGTCATCTCTATGACCTCTTCGTCCTCCTCCAGGTCCAAATTGCGTTCACGCACGCGACTTTCGAGCGGTTCCCCAGGTAGAATATGCTCCCATTTGGTGACATCAGCGAAATCATAGCTTAGATTCCCAATACCAATGGAATCGTCCTGCAGGTTCACCCAGTAGTTCATATTGTTCCACACGCTCTGAATGGAGCAGTAGAGCGGCGAGTCGATCGGGTGCTGCATGCCCGTCGTCGCCTCGATGAAGAACGGCTGCTCCACGTCCGTCTCCTCTGAGGCGGGCATGATGAGCACCCAGCCGTGGATGCGCCGACAGTGGAGGTCGTCGTGCGGCGCCATCTCCGACTCGAGGATCTTCTTGCGCTTCATCTCCTCCTGCTTCTCCTTTTCGCGCGCGTGCTTCTCGGCGTCCTTCTGCTCCATCGCCATGAGGAACTTGCTGCGGAGGTCGCGCGGCGGCCTCAGCACGTATTTCGGCGTCGCCTGTTCCTCCGTCTCCTCCTCGACCTCTTCCTCCTTCTCCTCGAAGGGGAAGTCGGTGCGGACCATGATGCGTTCGGTGGCGTCGCGCGTTGCGAAACCGTACACGTTGTACGCATTGTAATTGCGCCCGAGAAGAAGCGAACAGAGCGCGTTGCTCATTTCGAACGCATGGCCAATTTTCTTCGTGAACACCGTATGTGGGGAAAACAGCCGGCTTTTCTGCAAAAAATAAACGAATTTATTTTTGTACTCATTATTTTTGCATATCGTATTTTTGTATACAACTCATTCACTTAGAAGTAGAATTCTATCTATAATTTTTTCTGGATGACAATTTTAAGTCTCTTGGGGATACATCGTAAGATGGGAAACTTGTGGTAGATCAGGTTCAAGAAAATCCCAATTGGGATGATAGTTTTTTTCACGAGGAACTCAAAAAAAAATTTTGGGGTCTTAGCTCCACTAGAACAAATGTTATAACCATTTGAATTTTTTGCAAAAAAGCAAAGCTCTTTTTCAAAGTTTGCGGAAAAAAATTGTCTTCGATTAATTAACAATAAGTAGCCTAGTTTTTGGCACCTACAGACTGTACAGTTACCTATTGGAAAATCCGGACATCTGTGTCAGAGAAAGTTTTGGCCGAAGGAGTTTTTAGTCGGCAATTTTCCTTTCGCTTGGCGCACGCCCCATTTGTTTTCTTATCGTTTAAATTATTTGATATTCGTGTGAGCTGTACAACTGTACGACTTTTCCAGCCACCTGTTGGCACGTGTACGTATCGTTCGCATTTCCCCGACGACGTCATTCGACCGACATAATAAAAGTAATAAAACAAACAAGAGAATAAAAGGGAGCGTTTCGAACACAGTCTGAAGCGGACGAGGAAGGCAGTTGCCGCCCCTCGACGCGCCCGACGAAGACAAATGACCCGCCGCTCGCACCGAAGTGGGGGGAAAGAAGGGTTGTTGGTGGCGGCGGCGGCGGCGCCGCCGACAAAGGGATTTGAACTTTCGCTGCAGCAGCCAGATATACGCTGATGTCTCGAGGAGACAGCAGCCGCCCCCGTATCGAAACGACTGTTCTGGATTTCTATTCGCTTCCGTTACGTTTCGTTCGGCATCAAACGCACGAGGAAATGAATGGTCGGGAGGCGGCTGAAGCAATGTTGCGAAATGGGTATTAGTGGCGGGTTGAAGAGAGAACGCTCAGCAACGATATGCTAGTGAGGAGCGAGAGGGGGCGCTCGTTTCAAATACTACAACTACAGTCGTCGTCGGCGGTGGCGGCGGCGGCGGCGGCGGCAGCACATTCTTTACAAATTCCCCAGCATATCAGATTTTTATGGACACTTGTTGCGTCCCATTACCTACTGCCCGACATAATTTTCATGACTCACATTTTACACCACTTTCATCTCCGATATCCCTTTTCGTCTGGATGTAGTCCAAATCCCGATGGATCAATTGCACCAGCTCGGTCGGATTGGGGGAGGGTTCAAAGTCGCTTGGAACTTCTTCTTCGCGTACAGTGGGGCGTAATGGTGGTCGGTGGTCGGTGGACGCGCGGACAATGTAATGATCGACCATCGACCAGTCCCGGGGGCCGTGACACGGGATAAGTTATTCATCGGTTCAGGGGATGGACACCGCGCGGACCGCCGCCGCCCGTACGTGAAGGAAATGTATGCTTGCGCCGCGTGTCCGTGACATCGCCCAACGTCCACTCGGCTGTAAACGTGCATGCGATGCGGAATGGGTACATTAATGTCAGGGTGTGCATGTGGGCATCGGCGCGTCCATCCGTTCCACCATGCGTGCGTTGTTCGCCTTGGCGGAGGCAGCAAACGCAGGAGGCGGCGATATATTGCGCGGTGGCGGATTCGGCGACGGCCGAGCTATATCAAACGCGCGAGCGACCATGCTACTGGTGCCTGGCATCTAATCCACGTTAATGGTGCGCCCGCCTAACATGATTTAGGGATGGTGCAGCACCGCGAACCGAAGGGAGAGAGGTCAATAACTGGCTTGCTTGCCTGCGCAAAGAGCTAATGTCTACTTGGGTCCACTTTATCGCAATTACTTTTCTTTTAAAAACCCGGGACACAGAAAAATTCGCTTAGTGGTGGTAAAATTTGGGATAATCACTTCTTGGGGTTTAGGGTTGGGATCGAAAAACAGTTGTAAAGCTTCCCTAACTGACTTCTACCAATTTAGGGTAAGGGGTATAGGAATTTCAAGCATTCTAAAGTCAGGAACCTTCTTTAACCCAACTTGAAAGTAGGTTCTGAAGTGTAAACCGCAGCTATAAGCTTCTAGAGCAAACATCTCGATTTCAAAATCGTCCCAGAAAGGTTCCAATTAAATGAAACCTCAAAAATCCATTGGGTTGCTTAAGACCTAGGGCAAAGTGTCAAATGGTCATTTAAACTTATCAATATTCGGTAGAAAGTTCTAGAACTGCAAACCGAAGGTAAAGAAGCTTCTGAAGCAGACATCTCGAGTTGATAATCATTCTAGAAAGTCTTAATAAACTTCCAATTAGCTAGAACCTGAAAGATATATTGGGTCCCAAATTTTGGGTTCTGACCTTCTCTGTAGTCATTAGTGTAGTTGCCAAGATATCAGTATGAAGTTTCCTGAGACCTAGGGCAAATTGACTAATGGTCAATCCATGGTCCAGACCTAACAATATTTGTTAGAAAGTTATCTGCCTTTCGAGACTTTAGAAAACGACCTTAGAAACTTAAAACACCTTCCTTGGAACCCTATTTTCGAAAAGCCACCGGGCGAACCTTCATGACCCAAGTGGGCCCTCAAGCCTCAGTAGTAGATAAACGTCCAATACTTCTAAAAATTAACTCCGATAGCTCCGCTTGACCAACCAATTCAAATTCGAACCGTACCCCTGCTCGGGCAATTTGCAGACCGTAATCGATGTGTCTAAACAATTCCTTGGCTGTCACCAATATAGTACAACACGTAAAACAACAACATTGCAGCCACCTCTCGTTGCTACTACTACTGCTACTGGTGGCCTGTGGGCCAGTTCATCAACGGCGTCGCCAATTCGCGGTCATTGTTTATACATCCCGTGCGTTAATAACAACAACACGCTACGAGCAATGCGGCATTCTCAATATACGCCAGCCAGGTGGGCGGCATGCACGGAGGCCGACGTGCACGACTACTTCGTTTCTACGCCGCCGTCCCTCGCGCTATATATTTCGCCAACGCTGCCGCCACCGCCGCCGCCGCTGCCGCACAGCGCTCGGTCGCTCGCTCGTGGGTTATTTATGTGGCAAAATTTGGAATTCTATTGTTCGGAGCGCGCGACGCTCGCCCGGCCGTGGGGGCGGCAGGTGTGCGAGCGCTCGGACCGCGGGCTTTTGGCAAATGCGCTCTGGGAGCTGTCCGTCCGTGCCGGTGACACATTCGCTAATAAGTTTTGGGGCGCTTTCCCACGCACACACACATTCGATTCGAACGCGAGCAAATACACTGTGCATATACAGGATGTTCAAAAACAACATCCCATTCGCAAATTTATGACTGAAAGTCCGAAAAGTACACATTCTTAAAAGGGTCTTAAGGGAGTAGGAAAATAAGAAGGTTGGGTTTGATGATTATTGCTGGGTAACAAACACCCTGTATTTTGAAGAATATTCCAGCAGGAACTTCTAGTAGTTCTGACGCGTTGTTGGTCGGTGGGTCGACGTGATGGGCATAGAGGGTGAAAGGCCTTCGCGGCCCTCGTCCACGGATCGTGCAAATCAACCCCTAAATTTCGACGCGTTCGCCCTTCACATCATTCTGCACGCCATCCCGTTATTATTCGCACAACTTTTCTAAATAGCACGCGATATTCCAGAATTCCACGCGTTAAGCTTTCAATGATCCACCATCATCAGTAGCCCAAAAACAATTGGTCCCAAATATCCGTGATTCCAAATGATCTTGGATTACTATCATTTCATTGATGCGAAACTCATTAATTTCGCATGGTGTTATCTTGCGCATAGTTAAGAAATTTATTAATTTTCGCGACCCTCCAAGGAATAGATAGGGCCATCCCGAGTTGAGTGGCTAATGAAAATTGGTCACTCTGGAATGGGGCGCGCACACAATTTCATTACAAGACTCGGGGATATCTCTTAGTCAGCAGTCGAAGGGGTTGATGGAAGCTGATACACATCCATACATAAGCAGCGGCACGAACTAAGAAAACCGCCGCCGCTACTACCGTCGCGGCCCCTTTTGCGTGGGCGTGGGTGGGTTCGGAAGCGTCCGGTGATTTATAGGACCGAACATCGGGTCGGCAAACGCAGAGGGACAGGGGGGGCGAAGGACGTCGAAGGCCTAACACTAGTGGGCGCACACGGTGGGCATTGCAATAAGAAGTGCTCACGTACCAGCGGCCATCGGGGTTGCCGCCGCCACCACCACCACCATCACCGCCACCGCCGCGCTCCACATACATTAGACACACGACGCGTAGAAGCGTGGCGGCTGGAGAAGACGCATAAGGATCGCGTCCGACTCGCCTCCGACACCGTCATCAATTCGGTCGCGTCCCTAACGCCGCGCGCGCCCACCCCCATCACCGACGTCTTAACCTCCCCCTGGCTCGTTACGTTGCTGCCCGCATTGGGCCGGCCCCCAATGCGACCCTCACTAGCCTGGGCTCGCGGATGCTCCTCGGGCGGCGCACCGTATATATCAGATAGGCACGTAAGGAATAATGAAACCCGATAATGGCCGAGGATCACGACGTGGACAAAAGGGACATTGGGATTGCTACGGCGAGATACGGACGCGCGTTCGAAATTGCGGACGAGGCGGTCTCGCGCGCCCTGCGCTACATTACGACCCCGCACCGACGGCGGTGGTGGCGGCGGCGGGCAACGACGTCGACGACGACGGCGGCGAAGTTGAAGTTGGAAATTGGACCGGAGGCTAGATGCCAAGGACCCCCGCGTGCTGGGGGATATTACCGCGCCGTGTGCCCGATCGAAATTGCTTTTTCGTTGCGCTGCCGATGCCCACCCCCGACCCACCCGCGCTCTCACTCCGCCATTCGCATGTCGCCCCCGCCCCCGATGTATATGCATTCGATTCGGCCTCCCCCGTCAGACGCGGCGCTCGCGTCGCGACAATTACGCGCGAACGTTTTTCATTGTCGCCCACCCCTCGATCGCGCGCACTAACAACAGAGAGCGCCGCGTCAGCCGCCCCCGTCTCCGACGACGTCGACGTTCAGCGTCGGGGACACGTGAAGCATGATGTGTGGGCGACGCAGTGCGCGGCGATTTTTTTTTTTTTTCGGGGAGGGTTATATCCAAACCGTATCGCGTCCTAATTGTCCTCTACGCGTTGTATTTTCGTAAGTGTCCCCAGCGCAAACACGTTCATGTAATGAGAATTTGTTTTTAATTTCGATTACGAAAATAAATTAGCGTTTCATCGGAAACCAAAAAAGGGTTGACGTGCGAGAACTCCAACGCCACGCATTTATTGTTTAACTAAGCTTCTATTTTGCGCACCAAGTCGAATTCGCATGATCATATCGAATACTTTCTACTAGCACCCTCGTACGCAGCATGCCAATTCGCATCCAGCGGTGAGGGCGGTGGTGGTGCCTCGACGTGCCATGCAACCCCCGCATTTGCAGGTGTGTGCGCCGATGGCGGTGGCGGCGACGGTGCCAGGCCACGCGTCATGTCGCCTCGCGTTATTGAAGCCAGTCAAAGCGCGCTGATGGGAGGCCTTCTGCCACCACCCCCCACATCAGCCTTGGTCTTCATGCAGTATGTATAGCTGTAATGCGCCGACCCTCATTCCATCCGCCCGCCGTTTTCGCCGGTCGCGTCTGCATGGTCGAATAAACTAATACGCGCGCACACACACCGCCTCCGTCGACGACGACCCACGGCTGCTCCTCTCCTGCTTCGCGTATGGCGTTATCGCGGCGCACATTGGAGCGCTCTCTGGGCGCGCTGAAAACATTTCGGGCCGTGCATGCAACTACATAGACGAAACGACGCGAGGCCCCCACGATAAACATGCATGTGTAGCGACGACCGCCCGCCCCGAATGTGCGCACCGCGCGTGATGGCTTTGCTCGGGTAGCGAATGAACCATCCGAGCGAACCCAACAACGCAAAACGCGACGGCGACGACGACGACGACGGCCAAACCATTCCACATACACACACGTTCCATGGGCCGCGCGCGCTCGCGCTAATGACGCAGACTTGCCGGTCGCATCTGCACCCCATCAATTATTCTTACGTGTATTAATCGCATAATGGACCGACCAGACATGGGAAAACGACTTCGCCGACGCGCACATGTGCTCCACCAGCAAAGCCGCGCACACTCTTCTGCTCGTTACGTATGCCTCGGCCGTATAAATATATACTATCCATTAGCGCCGTAAAGTCACACATTACATGCCGCATCTATTGACGTTTCCACCGGCGAGCATTACAAAATAATTCGTCCTTGGAAGGTTTGGTAGCGTTGGGGGGTCCAATACCATGTTAGGTCTTCTGATTGTCAAAGAGATTGAAAAACCATTGGTTCGAACCTTTCTGAAGTAGGGCAAGATAAGGATAAGAGGTCTCGTAGTCTTTACAATTTTCTGGGACTTCAGGTCCTGACTCCAGAATACCTGGACCACCAAGTGATATGTACCTGGTAGTAACTGGTAACTACTAAACTACTTTAGCCTTCTAATTCAAAGATTCCCATCGAGGTCCAGGTGATCTAGAAAACCTTCGAAGAGGTCAATGGTCATCTGGTCTTCAAATTTCCTTACTAAGGTTGTGAAATTAGCACACTATGGTTGTAGATCCTGAATTCCCTAAGAGATTTCGATTGTACGAATCCCTAAAAGAGTAAATCTTGAGGTCTTGTGATTCTGAAGAAGTAGTAGAAACAGTCAGAAAATATGGTACACCAGATGGTGTGGTCCCACTAAAGATCAAAAGTCTTCGGTCCACAATTTCCAAATTTGGGAGCCAGATCTAAGGTGGTACAAAGGACCAACCTTGGGTTCTGAGGTGTGAAGTCGATTCTGTTGTAGAAACCCTAGCATTAGTAGAGTAGAGTCACTAGAATCATCATTTTTATAACAACAATTCAGGACTTCCAAAGTTGTCCTAGGATCCCACAAGTTATTTGATTGATGGGTCCAACTAGTTAAGTAGTTTGTGGTCTACTATTCTATTGGTGAATATCAGGTGACCTTGAAAGTCGTCAGAGTAAACTAAACCCTTATGGACCTAAGGAACAACTTAACTCGCAACCTAAGCCTCTCATGGTTCCATTGTTATAGGAAATATCTCAGATCAATTTATACTTTTCATTACCACCAACATCTCTCGTTAATTTACTAAATTGATTGGTTGTCATTTAAATACGCATCCCAAACCGCAACATCGGAAGCTGTAAACACTCAAAGTTCATTCAATTTTCCCCAAACTTTGCAGGATATTATTCCCCTTACAACTTCATTTCATTTGTTGTCATCTAATCCGAACATAACCCCTACAGAAGTTATCAGCTTCTCAGGACTTTCTCTTGTCTACTTCAAAAAGTGAAACCGTCGTAGATTTTAGATCAAATCCCATGAAAACTTTCAACTCCAAACCAACCCACCCACATCACCAGATAATTAATCACGCATCAATTAGCTACCAGTGTCGCATTTTGTCATCGTGCAATATAATCTATAAGTCGTCCAGCCTACGACGCAATCTCGCGAGGGGCCTCGACGCGGGTTGATGCGGGGGCGGCGTCGAGGGCTGCCGCGGGGTAGACGCGCCGCCAACGACTGCAGCAGTACCCCATACCATCGCCCGGTAGCGGCTGGCCGCCCTCGCGGTTAGTCATGCCGCCCGCCGCCGGCCCAACTAACCATTACCTCGCTCCACCGCGCAAACTAACAACTTGCGCGCCCCGACCGATTCGATACACACGCACACCATCCATACACATACACACATATACAATGCGCGATGGAAGGCGTCCTCATCGTCGATGTGTTGGCCCCCAGCCGTCGCCGAACGCGCCAAACTTATTATACGTGCTGGCCCCAGCCGCCGATGCAGACAGCGGGAGAGCGCGCACAGCAAGCCTGGCGAGATCTCTGCGCTCGCGAGTTGGGGTCGCGCCACTAATTAATATTACGTGGAGACGAGAGACGAGCACGACGACGACGACGACGACGACGCCGCCGAAGCCCGCACCACGGCGCGCGGCGTGGCGGACGGACGCGGCCGGCCCAACCCAAGCAAGGCAAGCAAGCGAGATTGATTAAATTTCGTGCCGCTTGGACGTTCGCCGCTGCTCTTCGTAGAGGTTTTGGCTGCTGCTGCTCATGCCACCAATGACGGTGCGTTTGTGTGCGTACCTATTTTCGTCCATGGGTTCAAGTGACCAAATGCCCTCTGAAAGAATCTACTCCTCGAAGATGGTCTTATTGTTTAGTTGGTTGATAGGAAGATGTCGAAGGTTTCATTTTGGTCCCAGAGTTGAAAGTTGATCAGTAGGTACCGTTTATGTATTTTAGTTAAGCAGTAGTTGCCCAAAAAGGGCTTTGTACAAATGAGTCACTAATGGATAGAAAAATGAGTGGCCCACAGGTTCAGGATTCAAAATACTCCCCAAAGTTGTTCCTCTTTGGTCCCAAAGTTCATCAGCACCATTATTTTTGATCAAATAATTGTTGCCCAAAAAGAGCATTGTAAATGGTCAGTGGTCCACAGGTTTCAAGTGTTCTTTCTTAATTTGAAATCAGAGAGTTCTCTTGAATCTTAATTTGACCAGTATCCCACTTTGTTCGAAAAACTGCTACCCCAAAATGGGCAGTACCCAAATGACTGACCAATTGATCAAAGGCTCTGTCCCACCAAGTCAATGTAACGTAACAAAATACAACACGTGTCCCCATAAATTACTGCATTTTCACACAAAACCCCCCAGAAAAATAATAACCCATCGAAACCTTCTGGAGCCCATACCACCAACCTGGGTCATGTACGAGAGTCATCCAATACCTCCCAGGCTCGCATGTATCTGGTGCGTGCACTCGGTCGAAATTAGTACCCGCGCACACTATGGACCAACCATAGAGATGAATTTCGTTATCCGACAGTAATGTGAATATCGTGCGCGATAACGTGCGGTTGCGTCCGCTAGTCCCTCCATTCCCTCCGTTCCCTCCACGAAACCGCTTTCGCGTGCACACACCAAAGCAAATCCCGCCGCCCGAACCCAAGCAAGCCGGACGCGCGCGGATTATTCAACCTTCCCTGCTGCTGCAGTTGGCGTTGCACATGCAGGAGTGTGTGCGGGACAATCCGGGACCAATGGGGACACTCGAAGGGACCACCGCGCATCACGCTCCAGAATTAGTTGCGAAACCCACGCGCTGCACTGGACCTGACCATGTATATATTCGTTCCGAACAAAGGAGTTGCACTCCAGATCGATTTTATTTGTTCCTGTCCAAACTTAAAAATTTCCTGTTGCCCAGTTTCTCAATGGGACTCCCAAAGATGGGATAATAGATGCAAAGCGTTGAATCGGGATAAAGTTTGAAACTCCATGAGTGGGAGACATAAAAAGGGAAAACAAACAATAGTGAACTTGGCAGTGACCCAATTAGAAAATTCTTCACGACCTTTTTCCCCCTACAATTCCAGACTTTGCTCTACTATATTTTACTACTACCAGCGTAACTCTCGGCCGTCGACGTCGTCGTCGTCGTCGCCGACGACGATTCCTAGTCCCGTGTATAATAAATTCATAATTCAGTCTGCCCTCCAGTCTACACACACGCAGACGTTTTATGTCTATCCCGCTCTGGATCGCTGTCGAACGGGAACGCCGACTTTTCGCAACAAAATGCTCAATGTTTTCTCGCATTCTCTTGCCTCTCGCACGATTCAATTCAACTCTCCACTCAAAACTGCTACCCACAAGCGAGCACATCCCGTACACATCTACCCAAAAAAATTTGCAACTTTTCAAATCCATCTTCTTTTTTGGGAGTATCAACCACATACATGTATTTTCCAGTATTTTTGGCGAATTGCTATAAGTTGATGATTTTTGTTCTGAAAGTTTTGGAACATTCTGTAGAGCAATTTAAACAAAACAAGTAGCTTTATTACATCGTTGCGCTTTATTTTATGCGACTCTCCGCACTATATCTAAACGCGCGCACTTAACTCGCAGATTTTCACTTTACATCACATCAAGCGCGTCGTGCCATTTTGCTCCCGCGTTTGATTATTCAACATATCTTTATTGGGCTATTAAGTAAATTTAATTATGATGTGTACATTGTGAATAAGCCAAGTGAAGATATTTAGTCGTTCATTCATCAGTTGCACCACTTCACACTTTAAGTCAGATAAAACTAATTCCTAATTTGCAAATTTTTTAAAAGTCCCTTCAAGCAAAAACCCTTTCGTTAGAACTTGTGAAGTAATTGCTATTTTTTGAAAGAACTCGAAATTTTTCAGAATTTCGCCCACTAGAGAGAACTATTGTGGGCGCCATCAACTCCCATGGTCCCTTTTTGCTTCTATACCTGATTAGGTCGCATCCGTGGGTGAATGAATCATCGCGTAAATATTTGATGCGCGGCCGACCATCGAGCGCTAGTTTTCCGCCTTTATTACTCTCCGCCAACGCCCGCACGCGTTCACAATAATATGTTCGAATTTTGGGGGATGAACGGCGCGCGAGTCCCTCTAGCAGTGCACAACAGCAAGCAGCTGGAGGGCCGGTTTTTCGAAGGTTGGGGCTATTCCGAAACGCCGATTCCAATTAGCGATCACTCACCGGACACTGATTTAGGATTCCAGAATCGTGTAGGTGGCAAGCACTGGACACCACCACCATGAAGTCCGAGCTTAACGATAGTCCTGTAATATGAATCGGAAAAGAAGGGAATTCGCGTGGAACGGGGAAATTAATTAATTAATGTGCGCTATCTGATCCATACTAAAATATTACACTAGGTTCTAGAGATTTGAAGTACACCTTCTCTGCAAATAGTTGATCAATAAGTAATTCATCATTTGAGAAACAAAATAGGAAAAAAAATATGGGGCCATGTGTATGATGGTTCAGATAAGATGGATGGTCAAACCCAGCGTGGGCACTTCTTGTGGGTGCATACCCAAAGTGGGACACCAGATTGCATCTGTAACCAACCAAGCGCATTGGTTGGTTTTTGGTCGAAAATTGCTCTCGCTCTCATTTTTTCGCATCTCTCAGCTTGCGAGGACCATTCACATTTTGGACCCGTTGTGCGGTTTGCAGGTAGATGTGATGCTTGAAGCAGTGAAATATGCACACCATATGGATGGTTGCAAAGATGCACATCGTGCCTCATCGTCGAGGAGAAGTAAACAAGCCTGCATGCACTTTTGGGCAACTTCATTACAGCCTTTTGCGTGCATAATGGGTATCTCGCCTCGGCATCGGCATCGATGCAGATAGGGTCGGTCTCTGAGAGTTCGGGTCTGGTGTCGCTGTAGTCTCATTTCGTAAGTGAATTCGTTTTTTACCGGCCGACTTTTTCCGCAGCTTTTTGCTCGCTGCAAGAGACGCGATGGCTCCGCGTCGGGCGGCCTTTCTTTTCCGCCGGTCCCTTCGCCTTTTGTTTCGCACTGCTGGCGCATGGCGCGCCATGATGGTAATGGCATGGTGCGGCGACGTCGACGTCGACGACGACGGCGAATTCGTCGGTTTCGCCGGCGGCGGGCGAACCCAACCAACCGCTTGTTGTAATCTGGCTTGCCTTCTCCCTCTCGTGAGTACCGAGCGTGTTTACCCATAAGTTGGGCTGCTGTGCGCGAAGGTTGCAGCGATGGGCGACGGTCGGCTCCGCGGATCGTGTAATATAGCGCGGAGCAGATGCTGTCGCGCGCGGGGCCCTCTCTTCTCGCGGCGTTCCACCGTGCGTTCGTGCCTTCGTGCGCGTTTCCCCTGCCGAGGGCACCCCGTCCCACGACCCAACCTAGTGGTTCGGGTGCGGATGTGTGCGATTCTTCGCGCGCGCCGCGTGTGTGCATGGCTGAAGATTACAGCGTGCGCTGGCGGCATAGAGAGAGGAGGCCCCCTTCGCCTGTACACCCGTCACGCACGCTAACGCAGCAGAGAGCCCCAAGCCCCGACCCAAACCCCGCGCAGTCCCTTTCGCGGATGGCGCGACGCCTGGTCCTCCCCGCACGTCCCTTCTTCGACGTGCTGTCGCGCCAAAGTACGCTTCCTTCATCCGCACTCACACACACTCACGCGGTGTGGGTCCAAGGGCTGGTAGGGACCATGCGGGTGTTGTGTTCGTACCCATCTATATGTGCATTTAATCAACACGCATACGTGCAGCGTGTGCACGTGACGTTCGCCAGCAGTTCGCGTACCCGATCCACGCTTCTTCGGCGTGACCCCCTCGAACCAAATGCTGCACACTGCACACATGGATGGGTAACAACCAGCCGCGTCAGGCTCGACAACTAATTCGCGAATTTCGGCGCGGCCCGAGGGTTCCGAATTGAAGTACGGGGGCGATTATGCAAAATTTGCCCGCTTCGGGGTCACATTAGCCTCCTCAATGGATGCTAATGCTAATTCATTTCGATGGTACGCAGATTGCAAATGTACGAATTAAATTGCTTACAAATACCACTGTTAAGTAACCATTTCGGAGTTCCTTCAGTTTGCCCATTTTGGGCTAGGTTCTCCAGGTTCTTGGATTTTTGATATCTAGATAAGTAATCAATGTTGATGATCTGTGGAGATCTATAACAACCCAAAACAATGAGAAACATTCAAATTGGATCAATTCCAATTGTCCCTTTGGGTTCCACTTGGAAAAATGCAATCCACCCATTTAGAAAATTGTTAAACCATCCGATCAGGATGAAGTAATTCTTAAAGAGGCGGAATTTTAATATAGTCCCTAACTCCAGAGTGCGAACCATCAATTGGAAAGACCAGACTTAACTCATTGATCCATGTCGCAGCTTCTAAATGCTTGGGTTCAAATCCCTTCGGATTTGTACAAAGAACAAGCGATTTCCGGTATATAGTAACACCAACCACCTTGTATTATCGTTAACATCTTATTCAGATGGGGTCTAGTTATCCTTAAAATTGAGTTGGAAGATCAAGGACCAAAAAACGGTGCGACCTTCGTAAAAAGGTTCCAATATAGTTCCAACCTAGTAAAGAACCCCAGAGTCCTGAAGTATCAGTTAGCTTCAAATCTGTATCAAGTCATATTCATCAAGTCTCCAATTCTTGCACTTCTGTTTTGCTACTCCTACAAGAACCTTGCCTCCAAAATATAACTCCACATCGCGAAGACTCTTTTCGTACCAGTACCAGTGAATTTCCGCGAGACCTTCGCCAATAACGCCAGCTTGGGCGTAATAATAAAAGCCTCTTGTAGCGTGCGACCATGGAGCACTAGAAGAGACCCTCGTCAAGTCGGGTTCGCTGTAGCGACCGTTCGTTCGTTGTGTAGTCGCGCGTCGGTGTGTCGCGCGTCCTAGGGGTGGACGGATATCGGTGGCATTTCCGGCGACGTCGCTGCCGATGGTATATTGCCAACATCGGCGGTTCTCTGGTGCTAGCGAAATGCGCCGTTCCTCGCGACCTCACCGAGTGGGTCCCCGCGACAGCTGCCATTGCTGCTGCTGCGGGTAGGATCGAATACATACATCACGCACGTTCGCATGCACATGGATTCACACACAATGCGCGCGATGTGGCTTCCTCTTCCTCTCGCCCTGCACCCGACAGCATCGCCATTGCTATCAGCCCGTGCGGTAGTTAGTTGGATAGTTCGAAGGTGGCGTCCCTTCGACTGGAACTACCATCAGAGTGTTCGGTGTGTGGGTTTAGCAAACCCGCGTGCACGAGGCCTCTTGGTCCACGATGGGCGGCCATTGTGCACACGCGATGAGACCCCTTTTGGCAAGCGTTATCTTCTCTGCCTTCCATGGAGTCCGCGGATCTGGGTACAAAGAGAAATCACGTCAACCCATCCGATTTTGAGTCACTGCATGATTGGGTTTCAACTTTCGAATAATTACGTTCTTTTGCCACCTTCTGAATTGAACCTTTGTGGGGGAAACCACTTCAAAAACCATAATTTACAACGCATCTTCTCGCTGTGTCAACCCGTGTGTGGGTTGTGTGGATGCGTGTGCTCTAATTAATTTCAGAAATTCCTCAATTTATTTACAATTAAAACTTTGCTCAAAAGTTTCGAATTTAAATTGCAAATGCGGTTTTTCCACCTAACTACTCCACCACCACTCAGCGACATGAGATGGTCCTGAAGCCACCTTCCGCTAAGCTGTTTTTAAACAAATTCGCGCTTTTTGCGTCCCCGGGGGAGAACGGGCAAAAACCGGCCCAGGCCCAAAATACCAAAACTGTCCATACGGTTGATTGATTGGAGGGTGGGTTGTGACTCGCGTATGTATTATAGAAGATCGATGACGGTGCATGTGGATAGAACGGCCTTTGCGGATCGCGTCGCGATTTCGTAGTTTCGCGCCGGGGATGCGAACCCCCAACACCCTCCCCGACGATGGTGGCGGCAGCCCATCAGCTGCTAGCGGCCAGTTGTCCCCCTTCAGCCCCCTTCATCCGACCACTGCATCCGCATCGCAGACCATGTCGCGTCCGCGTTTTAGGGTGGCGCAAATGGGTGGCCAACGGGGGATGAATGCTCTCGTGTGTGCGCTGGTCTCGACGGTAGGCGGCTTGCCCAACCGCCACCACCACCCACCCACCGGTCGGCTCGCTGGCTCGGACAGCGGGCAAGCGTTATATATTCACGGGGTTTCCGATATCTCTCCGCCACCACCGCCTCCACCGTCACCACCGCCGCATCGTGCCCCGCGCGTCTCATCTTCGCGCTCGGTCCACCGCCGCTGGCGATGTGGCTAGGCCCACACCGCCCACCACCTACGAAAGCCGCGCGCGTCCGACCTGCAACCCCCCTCTGTGTGTGTAGGCGGGTGGATGCACATGTGTGCGCCCTGGCGGCGGTCGAATGTGCGGGGGTGGTTTGGTGGCACGGGGGCGGCGTGACCAACGTAATGGATAGACGGACATGTAGTGGACGTGACGTGTATATCACCGAGTTGGTTCGGACCCGAACCCAGCGCCCGTTCCACCATCGCATCGCCGCGAAACCCGTCTCGGGGATACGCGCGCTTGTTTCACCTAGTATCTGGCACGAACGCGTCCACCCCCCAGTACACACCGCCACCACCACCGCCACTGTCGGTAAATGCGCTTGCTGGCTGCAGATAGTTCAAAGGGATCGCATCGCATCCGCGTCTCTGTATTATCCCATTGCATAGATGCACGTACATGAGACGCTGTCGGCTGTTCCGACCGACCATCAGCGATGGGGGGTTGGTGGTTCGGATGCCGGCGGTGGATGTTGGATGAGCGTCGCCACCGTTGGAACAACCTCGCGCTTTCCAACCGCATTCAAGCGTCCGTCTAGGTTCTAGATGCATTGCAATCTAGCAGCAGGACCACCAGCGCCCGAGTGGTTGTATTTCTGGACATTGCGGTGTCTGCCAACGAACCAGTCCACCCATGACTGATAGAGATGAATGGTCACAAAAGTCGAGCGCATATATTCAGGCCACTCTTTCGTCCATCTTCCTGATAATGCTGATATTATTCGTTGTAGTTATGCTTATGGTTCTTTCATTCATCCTGATAAACTGAGACCCATTGAGGAAATCTCATTCGAAACCTTTCCAACTCAATTTGATAATCAACGGGGGCAGTAGAAAAACCCCCAGGACCATATTTTCTCACACTAGTTACAAGACACCTCAGAAAACATCAAAGATTCCAGAAGGTTTTTGGGAACCAGATGACGTCATTATTAACATCTGAAGTCATCACGGAATTCGATTTCGAATGGCACTTCTTCGGTGGAGGCCGCAAACCTTCCATTCCTTTGTTTCGACCGTTAGACAAGTTCGTGCTGCCGCCAGCATTAAGTTAAAATAGTGCGCAGCCACCCAGCGTTGGCATTGCCGCCGCCAGTGGTGCCGTCGACCAGACCACCGCCAATGCGGATTTCTCGCGTTCCGCTGGCGTTTATGCCGTTATTATCCTGGAAGGTCCTAAGTAGGCCTGGCAGGACATCATTCTTCCGGCAATTTCGGCTCCTCCCGTCCCACCAGCCGGCCAGCCCTGATCAATACCCACCAACAACCACCCACACCGTTCGCTCCTAAGCCACCCACCAGAAAGCCGCCCCCTCTCGTAACATCGCGGCCGGCAGCGGCGGACGTGGCGACCTGTGCCTGCCTTCGGCCGCTCCGAAACGTCGACGCTGGCCAGCGCGACGGCGGCAGCTGCGGGGGCGGCGGCGGCGGCAGCGACGGTTTACGCGCGTTTCTCCGCTACGTGCTGTATGTACGCTGCGCGTCGACACACACCCACACTCGGGGACGCAAACAGCGAAGGCGGCTGGCAGTTGGCGGCGGCGGCCGTGCACGTGAACGCGCGCGCGATTCGGCGGCGGCGACGTGTGTGTTGGTGCGCCTGCTGCACGTAACGCCGAGGGAATTTCCGAGGGGTTGGAATGGGCGATGGGGGAGTTGGGTGGCGGCGGCAGTGGCGGTGGCGATGGCGGCAGGTTGCTGCCGCGCTGCTCCTGCTGTGTGTTGCGGGGTGGAGTGTGGGGTGCGAGTATGGGGCGGCATGGTATATGAAGCGGTGGCGTATACACGCGGCATGGGGGCGGGAAGGGGGAGGGTGTGGGCCGACGACGACGGCGACATGGACCGTCGATGGTTGCGGGATCCGCGCGAGGGTGTGCAGGGTTGCGCGCGGGGGGCGGCGGCAACGACGACGAACGGTCGACCGGCGGCGCGGATAGTGTGCGAGAACCGTTGGATGATGATGGCCTTCGCGCGTTCGCCAACGACCCACTCGCGTTTCCAGTACGTGTACTCGGGAAATTGCCCGTCCATTCGTTCTCACGAACCTTAATATACAGCCGATAGATACCCTTCTTGCAGGACACGTACGGTACACATATACAACGTGCTGCCCGCCGTCCCCCGCCCCCACACACATCCAATACATGTGTGTGGGTGATGCGGGGCGGCGAACACGTTCACATCACGCCAAAAAAAAACGCGAACGGCGTTGCCTCGACAACCAAAATCGACCCAAAACAATATTCCCCGTTATCCATATGTGCCAAACACATTATTTCTTGCGCGCCCGTCTGCCAGACGCAAAACAACAACTTTCCTTCAACGTCCACTTCAACGCTAACAATCTTCAATTTTGTTCTATTTTGTTTTTTTTTGCTTCCAGAACTCGACCATCTATCAGCCCATCGCCGGGGCCAGTCCGATCGAATTGTGGGTTAGCATTCGACCGAGGAGCGGCAAAAAAGTCCTTCAACCCTGAATACGTACCGAACCGCCGCCGCTAGACGAGAGCCGGGCCATTGTTATTGTAGTCGACGAACGTGGAGGGCTGCAGTTTTTAAGGGTCGTCTTGTGTAAGGTCAGTAAATGTTTTAATTCCACCCCCTTCTTCTTTTGGGTCCAAACGGGGCCTAGTCGATTGCTTTTTCATTTAATTGACTTTGCGACACCGATTTTTCACAATGCAATGATTTTACGGTGTTACGAGTGGATCATTGAATCGAACAGATGATTATTTGAACGCGGTACAAACAAGCGAAACTCCAATAAAACACAAACGAAAGTTGGCGAACCAGCACAAAAAGCACCGTTAAGACTGCGAAACTGGCGGCAGCGAGCTGCTGATGATGCTTGTTGGTGGGGGGAAGGTTTTTTATTAGTTTAAATTTACGATTACGAGTCAAGGCTGGCTCGTGTTTGGACCTGGACCTGTGGATTGCCAACAGTTACAACTTTGTGTTGGTCATTCATCACAATTTGTAGACAAATCTTCCAGAATTTATTTTTCAATTTTCAACGTTCATCGTGTAGTTCTTATTTGGGAATCATTTTTGTAATTTTGGGTTTAACCATCGAACAGGACCAACTTTCTCAAGGTACATTCAAATCTTTTTCTACTACTTTTTTTAGAAAATGGATCAAAATATCTTCTTAATCCTGAAACCTGTATGAATATTCTTGATTGATATGATCTTCATTCTATTTTCTTCTACTTCTTCCCTGGAACCATCTAAAATTGGTAAATTGACCCAATGAATCGCCAAAAAGTTATATTTGACATTGACCTTCAAATTTGCTACTGTTCTTCTATCCTACATTCAACACCATTTCAAAGGATTAAAGAGGTGAAATACAAGGTGTTCTTCAATCACTAAAATTAGAGCATTATTTCAATGTGTATCCAAGTATGCGACCTAAACTAGGACAAATTCAATAAAATCGCATGTAAACACAACGTCATCCGACCCGTTCAAACAGTTGTAGTCAGTCAGTCACTCCTTTCATTCATACATATTGCACATTGCAAGCGCCATCATCGACTGCTGGCAGTGGTAACCGAGTAGTAGCGAAAAGTAGTAAAAAGAAGCAACACGAACGAATAAGCCAACCACACACACACCCACACTCTGACAACTCGTACAAACAACGAACGGAACTCGCATTTCGAATAATCTAAGCATATAAGCTCGTCCGACTCCTCGGAACGAAAGAGTAACAACACACAAGAAGAGTCCTTCGATGGCATAAACACGGGCTCCTCCATCCTTTCTGTACGTACGACCTCCACCCACACAAAGTCGGGTTCTGTATGCGCCATTCAGTCGGTTATTGTTCCGTCCGTTACTTTATTACACACCCTTGGACGTCGACGTCGACGGCGGCGGCGGCAACGACGAGATCCGGAAATAAATCCCAACTACCCACTTTCGCCCGCGTTTGTTTTTCACTTATTTCGCTTTCATGGACACGAGCGCCCTCTTTTCCTACGTGTTTTTACGTCATTGAAATAATCGCGAAATGAACTGCACATACGCTTTCAACGACGCGTCGTAAAATTGCTGGGACATTCAGTCAGCATCGGATTGGTGGCTTATCAACTTTTCCGAAGTGTGTGCGCCAGTGGAAATGAAGCCGAGGAAGGCGTTTATCTAATCTCTTTATTATTTGTATCAGCAGTTATTTTCGTATGTTGCTTTTTGTCGTTGTAGAGTGCGTATTCTATTTTCATTTTTCAATTAGCTTCAATTTTGTGCAGAGATTATTAGGTAAATTAATTGGTTGGATGGAAATGATGAAGGTTAATGAGTATAATTGAAATTCATCCCAGATTCTGAAGTTTACATTTGTGGTTAACCATCTTGTTTGGTGAATTGCTATTATTGTTTTTGAATATCATATTTTGTGGTCTAATCATTGAATATTTAAATCACAATTACTTCAATTTCACAACAAACTTTTATGTCCCTACGTAGAAATTTTAAATAATAAATTTATAGAATTTTGATACAAAATTAAACTGGTATAACTTTTCCTTTGGAAATTTTGCAAATGATATGAAACAATTTGCTAATGAACTTGATAAATTTTGAATTTAAGAATTAAAATCAACAAGTTAACCTTTTTTGTATTCCATCTCACTTTCATTCCGACAATAAAACATCCATGTATGTGATAACGATGGAGAAATTGCATGTCGTAAAAATTGGGGTTTCCTCCATTGGGACAAGTTCATCAATTTAAAACCCTACTGGAAAACTGTCGCCAAACATGTAAACTAAACCCTCGCATTTAAATTCAAAACAATAAGTCCCTTAGTAATTAAGACCCATTTCATTTGCTGGCGCTCTAAAAAGGATAATAAGGAATTACAGGGATACACTCAATAAACACGTTTTTAATGCGAAAAATATTTAATGAATTCAAATGTATAGCCATATAATGCCAAATTTTCATCATCCTTTTCACACATCTTTCTTGCAATTAACAAATCGTATGTAAATTAAGGTACAAATAAGTCATTGATCATTTTCAATCAAAACGTGGGTTTATTCATGGAATAAATATAACAAAATAAAAAAATGTCATCGCAATGGTCACTCTCATCATCAGTCATTATGATCGCAAATATGTGCACGAAATAATTATGTCTATGGGACTATCAAAAATGACTAATTTAGTGATCCTTACTATAATTAAGTTACAAGTAGAATGCACGGTAAGTTTTGCTGCTTCTGTCTTTGCGGCTGAAAGAAACATTGTGCTCCAAAGTTTGAGTATTTAATTACAATACAACTACAATTATTTTGCATCTCCGTCTGGTTATTGCAAACGAGGAAAAAGTTCGCATCAAATCGGTCCATTGTGGTCCGTTCATTTTTTAGTATTTATAATTGTAACAAGAGAAATATATATACAAATACAAGAATTTCGATAGGAACAAAAACGTATGTACAATCTTCACTTTGATTCTATCATTCACGCATCTTATAATTGTCGTTATTATAATGGTAAAATGAGATCAATTCGTGGCGCAGTTCATTCATATAATTGATTCGTTCATAGTAAAATTTGATAATGCTTTGGATGTGGCACAACAACCTGTTTGCTGAATGTGTCATTTGCTTTTGTTGCATCAACAATTGTCTTCCTGGTTGTGTGTGCGCGCTTCTCCTCATACACAAATAATTCGGTCGATTTTGGCACTAATTACTTACAATACTTATAATACTTTTAAATCTACGTATGATACACATTAAATCCTAGCAATGTATTAATGTACAAATGACTAAAAATCGTTCATCAGTCACAGTTTTCATTTTTTTTTTGAATCGTTTTGGATTGGTTTATGTCTTTCTGGTAACATTTCGCAATCAATCAATTTCGCATCTTCTTACATCCTACATTCGTACAAACTCATTTTCACTCGTAGATAGAATTTACATAGACTACATAAAAATGCTTCAACTATTCATATATATATAGAATTCTATATAATGAGTCTGCCTTCATTTGCATCCATCAACTCTCTTCGCCTTCTTAAATATATATATATATAAATTGTGTGTATAATTATTAAATTACGAATTTGGTTTGAGCTGTACACAAGCCTTGAAAAATAGTCAAAATCAGTAACTAGCTAGTTAAGTCGTATTAAGTAATAAGTGTCTTTACGGTCACCGAGGTTCTTAAGTACGCTGTGCGCGTCTGCTTCGGCGACGCTGTCGGTTATTGCTGCTGCTGCTGGAGGTGGTGATGGCGGCTTCTTCATGTTCGGCCTATTTCCGGCGCACCTTCGTCTTCTGCACGTCGCCGTTCTTGCGGTCGACGCCGCTCTTGATGTTGTTGATGAGTCCGCGCAGCTGCATGATCTGCATCGCCGTCACCGACGGCTCGCTGCAGCATTCGAGCCACCTGAGGAACTTCTCGCCGTGCTCGAGCGCCTCCGTCGAGCTGAGATCGTCGTCCTTGCCGCCTCCGGTGCCGCCATTACACGCCGCCGGCTGGACATTGTTGTTATTCAACAGCAGGTTGTCCAAAACTGCCCTCGCCTTGTTGGTGTTACTCTGGGGCTTCTCCCCGTTGCTGCTCGCCTTGTTTTGATTCTCGGCATTGTCAGCACTGGCGGCTGGTTCGGCCGCCTTGGGCGACTCCGCAGACTTGGCCTCCTTGGTCAACTGCTGGTAGAGGATCTGCTGAGGTTGTGAAACCCCGGCTTGCGGATTGAGATGCGAATACTGTTTGTACCACCTCCAGAACCATGAGCTGTGCTGCTCGGCGCTGCTGGTGGCGGCGGCGGCTTGGGTGACAGCAGCGGTTGCTGAAGAGAGCCCTCCAGTTGTGGTCGAAGCCATACCTCCAAGGTTCTGCTGGGTGGCTTGTTGCATACCCGTCAGGCCGAGCATTTGTTGGGTTTTGAGCCAGTACCAGACGGAATCCTCGACGGATTTTTGGGAGTCGGATTTCGGAAGGTCCATCCCGGTCATCTTGTTGTTGGTGGTACCCGTGAGAAGGTTGTTCATGAGGTTGGCATCTGATTGTGAGCTCACCTTCTTCTTTGAAGTGGAGGTGCTGGTTGCAGCAGCTTGTTGTAACAGAAGGTTATTCCACTGACTGAGCAGTCCCAAGTTGGACGTCATATCATTAAGTGAGCTTCCGCTCGTGTATATTTCCGGCCGGTTCAAGCCTAGCTCGACACTGAGGCGCGCTAACTCGACGCGGTTCCGGTCGCGTTCGCTCATCTTCGGCGAGTCCACCTTCATCTGTTTGTCCAGGTCGGTCGTCTTCAAGCTGAGATTGAAAGGTGTCACATCGCCCATCTCGGTGTGCTTCATCTTCTTCTCCTTGGGTTCATAACCCAAGAGCAGCGAGTCGTCAGTTTCCGGACTTGACTGTCTCGATATGTACGAAATCTTCTCTTCGTTTTTGCACCAACCTCGAAGTGTTGATTCTGGAACCCCGATGTCTCGTGCCACTGATGCTTTGGACTCCCCATCATGAACCCTTCGGATCGCCTCCAGCTTTTCGTGCGCGGTGAGCGACCTCAATGGACGCTTACCTGCTTTTGCGGACATCATGTTGACACTGGTGATGACAACCACGCGCGGTTACACCATGCACAGAACTGACGCGGGGCGGCAGAACCACGTGCACTTTAGCGTCTTCGTGGGTCGTTGTCGTAGTGGGGATGGGATTACCCCGCGTAACTCACCAAACGAGCGAGATAGAGTGATGTCCTTTCGCAGCACTCGTTTTGTTCGCGTAAAATGTTGTTGTTTACGTTTTGTTTTTACTCACGTACCGGTTGATGAATCCGCGCGAATGGCACCGCGTGTCTTATTTGTTTGCTGGAGCACGTTGTTCTGCGTCTTTCGATTTCACTCACTAGTTAACTTTCTTTCGACTGGCGGGCGTCCTGGAGGCCGGTGGCGGTGGTGGTGGCGGCGTGGGTCACGCGTGCGCCGCAAAGTTTTCCACGGGTTATTAAAACGCTGCCGAAGTTTGGTAGTAAACGGCTGCAACGCAACAGGATGCACTCACACGCGTACCCAGAGTTCGAAAGTTTTTGTTTTCGTTATGAATGAAACACGCGCGCGCGCGCACGCCACTGACTGATGATTGACTCTGCGACAACGACTTTGGAAGTTGTGCTGGTACGAATGAATGCACTCGTCGGGACTGAAATCGCGATGATGCGCGTGCTGCGGTGCTCGCACAACTACTGACTTGGTGTGTTTATCAGGCAGCACCGCGTGAGCGCTGCTGGTGACGACGGCGACGACGCTCTGCGACTCCAGCGGAGGTTCGGTGGTGGTTGCGATGATGGTGTCCGCACTCGTGGAGCGTTTCTTGCGAACTGGTGGTCAGTTCCTTTGTCCGGTCGATCAATACTAGCAGCCCGCGAGAGAGTGGCACACAACCGAGAGAGGCACGCACACTGGCGAATCGAGCAGGAGAGAGTGCCGACGAAGCCGGCTCGACAGCGTGTGCTGTTGTGGAGAGCCGGAGGGTTCGCGAGTCCCCGCGTGACGGCTTGACGTGACACCCTCCCACCCCCATTTCGCGTTCGCGCTCGACGACGATGCCGCCGACGCCGAGGATGAGGAGGTGGAGGAGGAGGAGGAGGAGGAGGACGCCACCGATGGCGACGACGACGACGACGACGCCGGCGAAGAGCCCGCATGTGTGGGTGCCTCACGCAGCGCGCGCGGATCGTGTCGCACCCATTGGTCCCAAAAACACGGCGTCGCAACGCACGCAAACTTCGCCGTTTCGCGAGAATAATACGCCGCCCCCGCAAGCGCTTCGTCCACCCACGAAAACCCCGTATTCCCCGCAGTCAACCCCCCCTCGGAAGCATCCCAAACCACCCCCAATGCTTGAACCATGGTTTGGACCGACCGACGACGAAGCAACCGGCGTCGTCTTTGGTACCGCGCGTGACAACAGCTGATGGTGATGGCCTTCCTCGCGCGCCATTCCAACTTTTTGTTTTGCGGTGTCTTTTTGCGTTTCTGCGGACCGCCAAATTATTTTTCCTCCGCCGCAGTCTCCGATGGGGCCGAGCTAATAATAACGATCCAAGATGCGATCGACGTGTCTGTGGGGTCGTTAGAGACGCGAACCGCGAAGGTTCGCTCGACCGCAGCATAAATATCCCACTAATAATACCCAAAAAGTTGGTGCAAGTCTGCTGAAATCTCGCCAATTTTAGTTTTATTCAATCTTCCCAAAATTTATTCCGCAAAAATTATCGCAAATCAAATAAATCCCAAATTGTCGGATCGATGATTGAAATCGTAATCAATTTCACCCCATTTTGCCTCCCTCGATTGCAACGAACATGGTCATAACAAGAGAAGTAATAGCAAGGTCAGGGAAATTCATGCGATCTCGTTGTTGGATGAACGAAAATGCGTAAAAGTTTTAACTGCCGACAACCATAAAACGGCTCATCAACAACTTGGACTTTATGAGCGTAATAGAATTTGCCAAGTGAGGAAGAAAAGGTGCGAAATACATCATGAGTATGTATCTCATCCAAAGAGTCAAACGAAGGAGGAATTCTCTCTCATTTTCTAAAATTTCAATCAATTGTTGCTAGTAATACTTCTGGTCTTCCTGTGGTTTTCTGTGACCAATTTTGGATTCATTCAGATGAGTATCAGGTCATATATTGATAACAGTAGTTGGTTTTGCTACCTGCTGTTCAATTACAATTTTCTAAAATTTCTTAATCTTTCTTCTTACCTGGTTAATGTTGTAATCGGATTAAGGTTGATTTTATTTGCATTTGAATATCAGGCAAATGATTTATATTGAGGCTTTCAAGAAGTTAAATTTTGAATGGTCAATTCGTGACTTTAAAATTTAACCAAATTCTAGTTTTGAAAAATAGAAACAGTCAAAAGTGTCGTCATCCGAGTATCAAAAATTTTGACGTTTCAACTTCAGGCAGCCTTCGAGAAAAGTTCGATTGGGGTTCATTCAGATCTCAAATTTTAACCAAATTCATACAAGAAATTGCTGTTTGCAAAACTGCAGGTACCTAAGATAAATAAAGGATTATATTTAAGAATTTTAGGAATTAGGAAATTTCAAATACTTTCTAAATTTGTTTCCATATGTCTATCACAGAATAAAAGTTGACAAAGTTTCAACTCAACCTCAAGTAAGACATGTCTGAATAACAGAAAGTGAATTTTCCATTCAGATTTACGCATCCACCGCGACCGATGATAAATTGCGCGCGCGACAATAACTAATCTGCCAGTTATTAAAATAATTAGCGTCTCGCGCGTTCGCTCGCTCGCTCGCTCACATCATTATTACGCCGCGAACGGATGATTGTAATAAAGCGGGCATCGTAATCGGGCAACTCGTTCGCGGTCGGCGTAACGCAATATGAGCAAAAACTGATAGGACCCCGGTCGGTCGCGTCCGCACTGCGCGAAAGCTCAGCCGGCTGATGGATGCATCCAACATTGTGTTGTGCAAACGCGCGACGAACTTATGCAAGTCTCGCGAATGCCTCCGCGTCGCGCGCCGCCGACGACCGACGCCGCCGACGTCGTCGAACAACAAACAGCGCTCAATGACAGTTAAGATAAGCTATCGGGCGGCGGGCGCGCCAGCCAGCGGCGCGGCGTTCCTCCTTGTTTGTCGCGTTCGCGTTTATTGTTATGATGGTGGTGATCAGCGAACGCGGCCCGAAAGAGAGAGCCAGCCAAGCATTTCGCGCGCCGGATGTACGCGTGTGTTGGTTGCACTGCCTGCCCGCCTGCCGGTTCGCCGAAACGCGAATTGTGGACGCGCGGCGCGCGGAATTCGCACTCGCGGCGCTCGCGATCGTTACGCGAACGACGGCGCGGCTCATGCATTAATAATCATTCGTCGGCGGCGTAGAAGGTTCACTTACACTCGTGCGCACACACATACAGCACTCACATGTGAGGTAAATTCTTAATTTTCCCCGAATGGCACGATGCGCGAAGCGGTTTCATTACTTTTCGAATTTCACCCATGGGCGAAATGTTTCATGTTGTTGTCATGGTGACCAAATTTCTAACCAATTTCATAAGAACTTCCGTTTTTTTATTAGAGTTTTACTTTGTTTTCATTAAACAACTTATTGAATTGATCCGTTATGTATTTACCATTCATGAAACTTTAGAAAATAGAAATTTTTAATATTTTATTGATTCTTATAAAAAAAATGGATAATCAAATAGTTTGCATCCAACAAATTTGTGAACTAAAAGTCAATAAGTATATCAACATCATTCATCATATCAACTCAACATTTCTGAAATAAAAATTGTCACAACAACATGATTTAAATCCATGTAAATGTATACAAAAGGTACGACAGGGTTTAAAACCCAAATAGATCCGCTCGCAATTGAAAGCATTAGTAGCAATTACGGAAAGATTACGATTTTCACGGAAAAAGTGATTTTCCCGAGACACACAGTATCGTGCAACGAGTCTGCGAAAATGCGCGCACACATCGCCGGATGTGGACGTACACTCTAGAGCCCGATATGCGCATGTAGTAGTTACGGTTATTTCGCGACCGTTGGGCGCCCTCCCGCATCGCCCCTCGTCCACCCTCTTCGCGCGCTCGCCTCGCGAATATAATATGCCCGTTATCCCCCTTTTGCCGTCGCCGTCGTCGTCGTCGCCATCCTCGTCGACGACCGACGCAACAAAACGCACACGAAACGCGGGGCCGCGGATCGCAGCGCGGCCGAAAGCGCCCAGCAGGCAGCCGGCAATATCAGCGCGGGTTTTCGTGCCGCACCGCGCTCCAATGTTCCAATCTTCCATGAACATGCACGTTTCGTACGGCGGGCGGCGGGTCGTTTGGTATCGCCCGCGTGCGCGTCCCTCCCGCACACCCAACGCGGCCCTTCTTCGGTGCCGCTTTTGTGCGCCCGCTTGCCTGCCTGTGCCTGGCTGCCTGGCTGCCATGTGTGCGACGAGCGTACGTCTAAATCGCGCACGTAATTTAATAACGCGAGAGCCTCGGAGGAAAACGAACGACCGAACGCGAAACGCTAACTCGCGCCCAGCCCAGGCCAAAGAACGTGCACACACGCACGCTCGGGCTCACAACACACAACGAGCGCGCACCCGCGAGAAGCACACCCGCGAGCAACGTCGACGACGACGAAGAGGAAGACGTGGAGGAGGAGGTTTGCTGCACATGGACGGGACGGCACGGCATGCGCGCCCATCGGCGGCTACGTGCGATAAATACGCAAGCCACGACGACGACGTCGACGACGACGACGTACCCGAAACGCCAACAATAAATAAACAAAATTGAGTAGCAAAAAATTG